>VMDO01008387.1:34021-84783 GCA_007922755.1 Pedetes capensis
CTGGATGGGAGACTGCCTGGGAACACCAGAAGCTGTAGGCTTGGGAGAAGGACCTGGCAACCCCCTCCCAAAAATCAATCTGCCATTGAAAACCCTATGCACAGCAGAGAAGCACTGACAATAGTGTTTCCCCTGTTGTACAGAGGGTCGCTATGAGTCGGATACCGACTCGACGGCACCTAACAACAACAACAACAAGTTGCAGAATTATGGGAAAAAATTAAAACAGCCTGCTTGGAGTTGTAAATCTGAATTGTTTTAGGCTATATTTGAACTTCCAACTCTGTTAGCATGTTTATTGACCTGTGTTTTGGTAATATAGCAATTTTTCTGTCACAGTGAGTTTTGTTGTTGTTGTTAGGTGCCGTCGAGTTGTGTCCGACTCATAGCAAACCTCACAGGGTTTTCAATGGCTGATTATTTTGGGATTGCTTTGGGAGTGGATTGCCATATCCTTCTCCCATTTTTGTGGTGCTGGGAATTGAGCCTGGGACCTCAGAGACTGCAGAGAAGTGCTCTACCAACTGAGCTAAATCCCAGCACAGTGGGTTTTAGAATTGCTCTATTTTTTTGCATTTATAACATCTAATATTTGTGTACACAAATTTTGTATACTAGAAATTAGAGTTCTCACAAATGAATGCTATATATAGGGATTGTTAAAAAAAATACATGCCCCAGTTTGTTAATGTTAAAGTCTAATTAAATTCTTCAAATTATTAATAATAAATCATTAAAAATATACTTTAAAAAAACCAAGGGGAAGAACCTTAGAATATTTGTCATTGAAAATATATCTCCAGAGACACATTATGCCATGTATCTTTGCTGTATTCATTTTAAATTTTTGTTATGTATTTCATTTTCCAGCTGTTAGTATTTACTAACGAAACTAAGGGTGTAGTTGAGTGCTCAGTCTTATAAATAATGAAATTTTTGATAAATAAGACTAGCAGATGGAAGAGGAAGTATCATGATGTGGGACCATGATGCAATCCTGTAATCTTAGTGATTTGGGAGGCTGAGGCAGGAGAATTGCAAGTTTGAAGCTAGAGGCACCCTGTACAATTTAGTGAGACTCTGTCTCCAAATAAAAAAAGTGAGGGCTGAGGTGCAGCTCAGTGGTAGAGCACTTGCCTAGCATGTGTGAGGCCCAGGGTTCAATTCCTCAGTGTTGAAAAAAAAAGTCATGAATTCTTATATCTTAAAGGTACAACAAATATCACCTAGGATTCAATCCTTGTCTTTTATTCTTTGGGAATTGAATTCCATACTAACTTATCTAATATCACCACAGAACTATTAATGGCATAGCCAAGACTGGAAAATGACTTTTCTGGGATATCTGATCAACCAGAGGATGGAAGTCAGAGGGTCCTTGTCATGGAGATGTGGATGTTTCATTCACATGGCCTCAGATCAGGGCTCAGGTCACTGGATGCTGAGAGCACTGCTTTTTCTGATTGGTCCCAGACCCCAGACTGGGACTTAGGAAATTTCCAAGCAGGCCATCTAAAGGAGATGTCACACACAGACATGGTGCCAAGGCTGGGCCCCTGCTTGCCTGGATCTAAGGACCAGATTGCTCCCAGGTACTTGGAGAGTTAGATATTCAAGCAAATAATTACACCATATCATCAAACCTTACACAAAACACAACAGAGGCTCAGAGGAAGGTAAACATGCTTAGTCTGGTGAAGAAGTAGGAAGCCTTCATGAGAGGAATACAATTTAAGTTGGGTCTTCAGAGATGAATGGGAGCTTTCTAGGCTTTTCAGTGAAAAGGACCACACGAAGAAGCTGTGAGTGTGCAGGTGGGCTGGTTAGATTTGAGAAACAGTGAAAGTTAAACACTGCAGGAGTGTAGATTGATTTGAGGAGGGATAGATGAAGATGGAAGGGTGAATGGTGAAGTGCTTCGTATGCCCTGGTACATGGCTGGGGGATGGTAGATGACATTGGTCCTAGAGACAGGAGAGTCCATGACAGAAACCATGCGGTAGAGTGAAGTGTGTTGAGAGCAAATGGTAGGGATGAGGTTGGAGCAGTGGTAGGGTCCAAAACAAGAATCTCATTTCTTGCTATTTTTTTTTCTTTTTCTGCACTTGGGGATTGAATCCAAGGCCTTGAGCACACTTTGCAAGTGCTATACCACTGGGCTGCACCCTCAGACCGTTTATTTATTTATTTATTTATCTTGAGACAGAGACTTGCTAACTTATAGAGACTGCCTCTGGCCTTGCATCTGGGATCATACTGCCTCTACCTCCAAAGTTGCTGGGATTATAGGAAGGTGCCACAGCCCACAGCTGAATGTTATTTCTTATATCAAAGCAGTCATTATTAAATTAACAGAGGACCTTGAGAATGGAGAACCTCCATTGTGCATTGTGATTGAATTTAAAAAATGCTGGAGTCAGTTTTATTTGAGTACTAGGCTACTGAATGATATATTTTTCTTCTGGTCAGAAAAACAGAAAAATGGGGAGATAATTGACAATAAATAACCAGCATATTTATAAACTAGCAGTACTTTCTACTGTAAACATGTCTTGTGATTCATCAATTTCTCTAAAACAGAGTTGTAAATTTTGGATGATAACACAAGCCTTGGAGTTAAAGGTTTACATACTAGATGCATAAAGGTAGGCTTTGTATTAAAGCCACTTGATGCCAAGTGAATTATCTTTTTATTTTGATAACCCTTAAAATACATTAGAAAGTATCTATAATTCACTATAAGCGTGTTTGAATTTAATCTCATGCCCAACATTTGGCTCAACTAAGGTTTTTTCTTGTTTATAGCATTACATCATAAATATTTCATATCAAACAGCCTTCTTATAAACAGATAGTAATGTCTAGCATAGTTCTGGAATTAAACAATTACTAGTTCCAGAGATGATTTCCTCTCTGGGCAAACTTTTGGTCTTTTTTTTTTTTCTTTTTCAGTATTGGGGGTTGAACCTAGGCTGCTCAATACCTGAGCCACCTCTCCAGACCCATTCTACCTTTATCTTTTATTTTGAGAAAGGGACTCACTATGTTGAGAAGGCTGCCTCTGGCCTTGAACTCAGGCTTCTCCTGACTCTGCCTCCTTAGTTGCTGGGGATAGAGTTATCCACCATGTTACCCAGCTATTTCTCATTTTTAGTCAAGACTGGGCATATAGAGACACGTGTGCATGACAAATATACAGGTATAAATAATAGAGCATACCAGTAACATAAATATCCATGAATCTATACACCAATTTCTGAAGGAGAACATCACCAATGTTGTCTTAGGCTATTTATCTATTTATTCTATCACCTTGCTCCTTACCTGAATAGTCGTCACTTTAAATATTTGTTTACCATAGCCATTTGTTTATTTATTTACTTTATTTATTTATTTAGGGTTTTTTTTTCTTTTTTGAAAGTTTAAATGTACAATTTAATGGGTTTCATTCTGACCTGTATTTCGTTGTGACATTTCCATGTATGTATTTCATTGTACGTTGGTCACATAACTTCCCCCTTACCCTCTCGTGCCGCTCCTCCCCCATCTCCCACCCCCCACTAATGGCCTCCTTTCTATTTGTATGTCTTTTTGTGGGAATATTTATTTTAAGTCCAACCTTTTTCCTATAGTAATCTATCTTTTTACATTTTCAGCAGCATTATGTGAGTAATCCAGTCCCTTTGCATAATTGCCATCCTTTGGTTTTATTGCTACTATTTTCAGAACTATTAAACTTGGGCTGTTTACTTTGAGGTTGACCTTTCTCTCCTTCCTTGATCCTTGTTGGCCCTCCTCCTCCTCCCATCTTCTCCCGTCATGGCTTCCTTTTGCTAGATCTCTCCTTCCTTCTTTCCACTCCTTAAATTGTCCCTTCTAAGCTAAATTTACATGAGCTTTTTATTATGCTCCAATTTAGGTATAGGATTTCTTTCCTTCTTTTCAGTTTGATTCAGCCACCACATATGAGTGAGAACATGTGGTATTTATCTTTTTGGGCTTGTGTTTGTTCACTTAAGATAATTTTTTCCAATTCAATCCATTTTGCTACAAATGACATTATTTCATTTTTTGATTGTGGAGTAGTATTCCATTGTGTATATGTACCATATTTTTCTTATCCCTTCTTCTGTTGATGGGCACTTTTGTTGATTCCATATGCTTGCTATTGTGAGAAGTGCTGCATTGAACATGGAGATGCAGGTGTCTCTGTGGTATGATGACTCATCTCCCTTGTGGTGTATTCCCAATAGTGGTATAGCAGGGTCATATGGTAGATCTATTTTTAGTTTTCTGGGGTATATTTGTTTATAATATTTATTTATTTGTTTATTTAATTTATTTATTTTAAAGACAGAGTCTGGCTATGTAACCCAGGCTGTCTTCAAACTCATCTTTCTCCTGCTTTTGTCTCCCAAGTTCTGGGATTACAGGCAAGTACCACCACACCCCACCCTCATGTTTTGAAATAATATATGACATAACTATTCCTAAGCAAATTTTTAGTTTTGATTATTTTTGAATTTTATAGATAAAACAGCTTATTTTTCATATCTTTTTTCTTTAACAAGTTGGTGTGTAAAGCTCTAAATTTATTCACTTTCACTATTGTAACACACATGTTGGTATGACTATAGATATTTATTAATTCCCTATTCTGTGGAAATTTGAGTTAAATTTTTTGCTACATACACAATGAGGCTATGAAAATTCTGGTATCTCTCCTAGAGCACATGCAGGGCCTTTTATCTAGGATATAGCTAAAAATCGAATAACTTGGTGGTAGGGTATGTGCCTCTTAGTTTCAATCAGATAATTCTCATGTGTCTGTCAGCTTGTCGTGCTGTGGGGGCTTGCATGTTGCTGTGATGCTAAAAGCTATCCCACTGGTACCTTCAGATACCAGCAGGATCACCCATGGTGGACAGGTTTCAACTGAGCTTCCAAACTAAGACAGGCTAAGGAGAAGGACCAGCAGGGAGCTCCCAAAACAATCAGCCATTGAAAACTCTTTGAATAACAGAGAAGCACTGTGAAAAAGTTGCCTTCTCAAAGGAGAGTTGACCTTCATGACAGGATTGAGTAAAGCACCAGAGACCAGTACTTGTTGATGTGTCATGACTCAAAATGAGAAGGAACAACTATAAATATTCATCACCGATTGGAATGTGGCATGTATGTAGTATAAATTTAGGAAAAGTAGAAATCATCAAAAGTGAAATAGAGCACATCAACATTTGCATTTTAGGCATCAGTGAAAGAAAATGGACTGGTATTAACCACTTTGAGTCAGATGGTCTACTATGTAGGTAATGAAAAAGAGAAATGGGATTGTATTCATGATCAAAAAAGACATCTCAAGATCTGTCCTGAGCCTGGCACAGTGGTGCACTCCTGTAATCCCAGTGGCTCGGGAGGTGGAGGCAGGAGGATCGCAAGTTCAAGACCAGAGGCAGTCTGTGTAACTTAGCGAGACACTGTCTCAAAAAGTAAAAAAAAAGAAAATGGGTTGAGGGTGCAGCTCAATGGTCCAGCACTTACAGAGCATGCAAGTGCAATGATCTGGGTTCAACCCCCAGTACCTCAAAAAAAAAAATCTGTCCTGATGTTCAATGCTGTCAGTGATAGAATACTATCCATATGCTTATGTGGTAGGCCAGTTAATATGACTGTTATTTAAATTTACACACCAAGCACTAAGGCCACAACTGAAGGAAGGGAAGATTTTTACCAGCTTCTGCAGTCTGAAATTGATTGAACATGCAATCAGGATGCACTGGTAATTACTGGTGATTGGAATATAAAATATGGAAACAAAGAAGAGGTTTAGTAGTTAGAAAATATGGTCTTGGTGACAGAAATGATGCTGGAGATCACATGATAGAATCTTGTCAGGCCAATGATAGTTCACCAACATAAACAGATTATACACAAGGAATTCACCACATGAAACATGTTGTTGTTAGGTGCCTTCAAGTTGGGTCTGACTTATAGTGACCCTATGTACAACAAGATGAAACACTCCCCAACACTGTGCCATGCCTGGCACTGTCAGTGCTTCTCGGCTATTCATAGGGTTTTTGAAGCCTGATTGTTCAGTAATTGCTTCTGGAGCAGACTGCCATATCCTTTTCCTGTTTTTGTGATGTTGGGAATCAAACTCAGGGCCTCAAAGAGTACAGAGCAGCATTCTACCAACTGAGGTAAATCCCAGCCCCTCATATATTCATTAAATAAATATTTATTAAATATTGGAGTTCTTGGAAAACAAAATACCCACTTTTACTCAGTTTCTCCAATAGGGAAGACAGACAATAAATAAATTATTTGCTAAGCAAATTATTGAGTATATTTTAAGATAAACTATTATGACCCAAAAATAAAGCAAGGAGATCAGAAGCGAGAGGAGGTACAGACAGGCTTCAATGATAAAGTGAATTATAAGCAGAGACTTGAAGGAGGTAGGGTGTTAACCAGGAAATTATGGGGAACAGTATTTCTGATTAAGGGAACAGTCAGTTCAAAGGCCATGCAGTGTATTCAGGAAAAGCAAGGAGGCCAGTGTGACTGGAGCAGAGTAAGTGAGGGAAAGAAGAATAAGACAGGCTAGAAAGGTAAGAGCAGCCAGAATTGATAAGACTCTTTAGGCCATAGTAAGGACTTTGGAAATGGGAGAAGGACGTGGCAGCCCACTCCCAAGGCAATCCTGAAACAGTCAGCCATTGAAAACCCTATGAGGGTCACTATGAGTCGGACTCGACTCGACGGCACCTAACAACAACAACAAAGACTTTGGCTTTTATTCTGATCAATGTAGGACTAATAAGTATAATGGCCAAGGGTTACTATGACCTAGTAAGAGATGATGATGACGCCCTTGATCAGCAGTGGTAGTGCAAATGGTGAGAAGTCATTGGGTTCTGAATTTCCTTTTGTGAATAATCTGTGTAAGGAGCCACAGGATGAAAGTCAAAGGTAGCTCTAAGGTTTGTGGCTTGAGCAATTTGAAGGATTGTTGAATTAATTGATGGGGGATGACTATGAGTTGGAGAGGTTTTAAGGAAAGAATTAGCAATTCATTTTAGAAGTTTGAGCTATGTGTTAGGCTTTACAGTGTATATGTTGAGTGGATAGTTTTATGCGTGTTAGATTAGTTGGGTGATTTGAAATGATGACATCAGTTTGGGAGTTGTTGGCAAAATGTGGTATTTAAAGCTATTGAAAGGATGCATTAATTAAGGGAACAAGCATACACAGAAAAAACAAGACAACAAAATCCTGAATCCTGGACACAATGTTAAGAGGCAAGGTAGAGAAGAGACTAACAGGGGAGCAACCAGTGAAATATGAGGAAATTCAAGTCAATAATATATAATGAAAGAAAGAGCAAGTAAAGGAGAGAGCAGTGGTCTATGGTGACAAATGGCGCTAAAAAGCCAAAATGAAGAATGAGGATTAATCATTACAGGGTCAATATGAAAATCATCGATGGCCTTGGCAAGAGCCATGTCAGTAGAGTTGTAGGGGTAGAATCTGATTGGAGTGGGTTTGAGGGAGATTGGATGAGATAATGAGTACAGACATTTCTTTTGAGGTTTTATTGGGGAGGGGAACAGAGAAATGAGGACAGAGCAAGGGAAAGTGGTATCACAAGTAGGCTGTAGTAAGATGGGATAAATAAGAGGATGTTTCCACACTGATGACAATAATTCCATAGAAAGGAAAAAATAATCTGGGTGTCATGGGACAAACATTTCTATAATCTCAGCAACATGGGAGGCTGAGGCAGGAGGATTGCAAGTTTGAGGCCAGAGACAGCAGTGCAATTTAGCAAGACTCTGTCTCAAAATGAAAAATACAAATAGAACTGGGGGTGTAGCTCAGTGGTAGAGCAGTTGCCTAACAGGTGTGAGCCCCTGGGCTCAACTCTCTAGCACTTTATAAAATAAATAAAAAATAAAAATTGATGTGGTAGAACAAATAGAGTGTGGGAATAAATGTTGGATAGGTAGGTATGAATAGGATATGGCATATGTGAGGACAGATTACATTTAGGTAGAAACACTGGGTAGTTGCTTATGGGAATGAGAAAGACAGCACAGGCCATGGTTGTAGGTGCTGGTGGAACAGTTATGGTGGTGGGCTCCTGATGAAATTGCCATCCTACTGCTTCAAGTTTCTTATTAAAATTGAAACCAGTCATTAGCTGATGGTAAAGGTAGGAGAAGGAATACTGTAGATGAGAGGAAAGAAATTGTGCAATAGATATCTAGGCAAGTGGGAGCATTGACAGACCTGGGAAGTAGAACATGAAGGTCAGGCCACATTAATAGCTTGAAGCTCATGATGGTACATTAAGAGTGCAGCCCATCAGTAGGACTTGGCTTTTCTTTACTAACGTTCTGGTTCATGAGTGCAGGAGTGGAAAAAGAGAAAACGTGGATTTAGGCAGGATAGCAATTTAATCAAAAGAGTAGGGTGCTTTGAGAGAAAGAAAGAACTTAATTTGTATGCAAGGAGATATGATGATTCCCCAAGGGATTTCAGCAGGGTAAGAAAGAAAGAGAAGACTTAAGTGGGGTGATACAGTATAAAATTGGGAGGAACATTGGTTTGGAGGTTCCAGTAGGGTTGAAGAATGGGGAAGTCAGGACACTCAAGGGAGTTAGGGACAGGAAGAGATAGATACATGAAATTAAGGCAATAATCTTGGTGCTGTGGCTAATGGCTGTCATCTCAGAGACTGGGGGGCGGGGCGCATGTTGCTGAGGCAGGAGAATTGAGAGTTGAAGGCCAGAGTCACCTTGCACAACTTCTTGAGAGCCTGTATCAAAATAAAAAATAAAAAAGGGGCAAAGGGTGAGGATCAATAGTAGAGAACTTGCTTAGCATGCACAATGGCCTTGTTTCAACACACCCAGTACTAGAGAAAGAAAGAAAGAAAGAGAGAAAGAAAGAAAGAAAAAGAAAGAAAGAAAGATGGAGGGAAGGAGGAAAGAAGGAAGGGAGAAAAGAAAAAAAAATAACAGAGGGACTATTAATTGTTAGTAATGAGTTTTAGCCTGCAGCCATAGCACTGTGGCATCCCATCCCATCAGATCTCAGAAGCTAAGCAGGGCTGGGCCTGGTTAGTACTTAGATGGGAGACCTCCTGGGAACACCAGATACTGTAGGCTTGGGAGAAGGACCCAGCAACCTGCTACCCAAAATCAATCCAATTGAAAACCCTATGAATAGCAGAGAAGCACTGACAGTGTTTCGCCTGTTGTACATAGGGTCACTATGAGTGAGATACTGACTCCATGGCACCTAACAACAACAACAACAACAATAACAACAACAATGAGTTTTAAGTCATGATAATGGGACGGGAGTAAGATATGATGGAGGACTAGCTAATTGGAGGAAAAATGTTTAAGAAACTGAAAGGCTATGCTTTCAGATACATCACTAATCATATAGCCAAGTCATAAGGAACTAAGACAATGGAAGCATTAGAGAAAGGGTTAGTAAGCCAGACACTAAAACCATTGAGAAATGAAAGTGACTTTGGCGTCTTGGTAAAGGGTAATGTAATGTGATGGTTTAAGAGTGAGACTTGAGGATTTTACAGAGAAGCAGAGAAAACACTCTAGAGTCATCAACAATGTGCCATAGAGAGCTATCCTTCTTCCACTCCCACTAGTTCGAAGGATGTGAGTGGATACATAGCTGCCATCTAAAAGGACAGCAGGAGAGGCAATGTCTCGGAGGGAGAGACAAGTTTCCATCAACAGAAGAGGGTAAAGGGAATTTTAGAGATAAATTTGAAGATGCAGAGGATTTTTCTCATGATGGTCTAAAATGCCAGAGAACACAGAGGATAGCTTCAGGATTTATAGAATGTGGGGAATAGTTAAATAGGGAACACAGAGAGACTTATGGGATTTAGAACAAGGGAGAAGATAGGTCATCTGAGAGTCTGGTTTGCAGTGAACAATATAAATACAGATAAATAATAGAATTATTTCAATTGAATTTCGCAGTTGTTTTTACAATTAAAGCATTTTGTGTCTTGTGAAGACCCAAAGTAAAAATAACACATCCTTCTATATTTTCTTAAACTAAGAAATTTGCTTTTTTAAAATCATGTAGGCAATTGTTGTTGTTGTTAGGTGCCGTCGAGTCGGTATCCGACTCATAGCGACCCTCATAGGGTTTTCAATGGCTGACTGTTTCGGGATTGCCTTGGGAGTGGATTGCCAGGCCCTTCTCCCAATGTAGGCAATAGGCACTAGCAAATGCTTTCAATCAGAAATCAAGCCATTGGTTTGAAAATTCCTTGGTAAGTAATTAGAGAAAATGAACTAAAGTGGGATTAACAAGAGGTTAGAAGATTAGTTAAGAGGTTCTTGAAATAATGCTTAGGAAAAATCATATACACACACACACGCACGTGCACACACACACATGCACGCGCGCACACACACACACACACAGGGTCGGGGTTCTGAGGTAAAATGAACAGGATTCAGTGATTGGGCATATAAATTGGGTGTGAGGAAGAGGGAGCAGTCAATGATGAGTCTGAGGGTCAGACCTTCAGTATTTTGAAGGTATTTGATTTCAGGGAGATGAATTCTGCTCAGAGTTCAACTCCTCTATATTTAGAATTTTATATTTTCTTAGGAAATAGGACTTGAATATGCAATGAAAACCACCTCATGACATTTCCTAAAAGAATATGAAACACACATATGAACATACAATAGGAAGACACTTTATGCCTCTGTATATATTTTAAGCTTGATATTTGGAGGGTAAATGTTATGCAACATCATTGTAAGTGTTTTCCCTTTCGGGATTTGGGAGAACCACAACAGACCTTTTATAAAAAAAAAAAGTAACAATAATAATAATAAGAAGAATTAGAAAACATCACCCAAACCAAATGTCAAAGGAGATCAAATGCTTAGAAGCTCTGTGACTGGCTCATGGGGTAAAATGAGCATGATTTTCTGACAGTTTCCTAAATAGCCCAAGCAAAGAAAAATACAGTTTCAAATACACCTGAGAAAAAAGCTCTGAAACATAGACCAGCAGTTACATCTTTTGCTGTAACCCTCATTCTAACCCACATTCAAAGCCAGTCTTATGGATGTAGAATTTTATCTGGTTGCCTTGTTACACATTATTGTTGTTGTTGTTGTTAGGTGCTGTCTAGTTGGTATGTGACTCAAAGCGACCCTACGCCGAACAGTGGAAACACAATTGTCAGTGCCTCTCTGCTTGTCATAGGATTTCAATGGCAGATTGATTTTTGGGAGTGGGTTGCTGGGTCCATCTCCGAAGCCTACAGTATCTGATGTTCCCAGGGGGTCTCCCATCCAAGTACTAACCAGGACCCCTGCTTAGCTCCCGAGATCTGACAGGATCCGGAGCCACAGGGCTATGGCTGCAGGCCCTTGTTGCATGCACGTCCTCTAATACAGTAATACACTACCAGCAATATAAACAAGACAAGCCAGCAACCTATCACAGCAATCTCCTGGCTCTGAAAGCACACTGATTTTAAAAGTATGATTTAAAATTTTTTAATTAGAATTTTTTTCTGGAGTTTTCATGACACACCGACTTGATGTATTATTCTTTCTTTCTTGTATTCCCTGGAACATATATGTTCCAGAAGCTTCTTATGACTGCTCTACATTTCAATAGTGTACAAGTTCATAGATGAAACTAGTCTTTAGTATGTTACAAAATTTTCAACTCCATGGTTTTAATAGAAATTCATGGTAAGTGAAATTCAACAATTTTAATAGAGAACTAGGAATTGCCTGGATTTTCTAGTTCCCCTTTTAAAGGAAAAAGATTTTTAGTTGCTCAACAGGTGCCATCCTTAAATATTCCATGTGAGTTATTTTTTGAGTAAGCAAACTGTGTTCTCTTTAAGTGTTTAACCAGTCTATTTATAGATTTCCCATTTTGGGAAAGACCCACACTATGTTATTTTTTATTCAACCTTGTTAACTCAGAAAAGCACTCGAAAATAGATGATCTAATGAGGTTCTTCAACAATGGCAATATTACAAATGACTAAGTTGCTGCAGGAACAGAGCCTCACCTGGCATGATTTTACACTGGGTGTGGATTTCCAACAGTGGGAAGTTCGCAAATGTATTATGTGGGGAGACAGGTCTGGGTGTCACCAGTTGTGGGAACATGTGAACCTCTGTGCCTTGGTTTACTCTTCTGTAAGATAGAGAGTAGAAATAGCTGAACCCTAACGGTCTGTTGAGGATTAAATGATCTAATCTAAGTCAAATTTTCAGGGCAGAGTAGACTTTCAATAAAATATAGCTGCCATACATTAAGTACTTTTCACAGTGCAATTGTGAAGCCTGTAATAAAGAAAGTTTATTCCTGGTTCTGTGAGGTAATCCATGTAAAGTCAGTGTTGAATGATTTTTAAGATATCAGTCACTCCCTTCTTGATTGATATTGAATGCTTTTCTCCAGGGAAGCGGTGGATTTAGTGTCCACACTTTCTCAGGGCATCTCATGGTTGCTGGTTTTCAATGGATACTTTGAATCAGGGAATCTTAGACTAGTAAAGGATTTGGGGAGCATAGATCCATTTAGCTAATTTTTTGTTTCCCAGGTTTTTTCTTTTTCTGGTAACTTTTCGCATGAAGTACACATTAAGAGAGGAAAGAAACATACTTGGAGTCATATTTGAGCTTGATTACAAATTCTGTCATTAACTAGCTGCATATCATTGGTTAATCACTTTATTCATGTGAGACCATTTCCTTGTCAGAAAAACTGGCAAATAATTGAAAAGATTGGATCAGAGGTCATATATAAGAAACCTAGATCAGTATCTCATGTTGTCAGTCTCAAGAAATGTATCCAAGGTCATAGTGCTGGTGATGTCAGAGGACTCTTGCCATGACCCAGATGTCCTGATTCCAAGGGCAACACTGTTTCTGTGGCCTTTTAGGCAAGATACTCTAGGCAAAGAGGTTAGCTCTACAACAAAAGCATGCATGAGGGGACAGACATCAGATCAAAGAACAACCAATGCATCCCTTGGCCATAAATAAATGTAAGGGGCAAAAACCACACCCAGAGAGAACAGTTTTAATCCATGCAATCAGTAAAAGACTGGTATCATTCAAAACAGTCTCCAAATAAATCATCAAGGACAGAAAAATCTGTTAGACAAAAGGCTTAGATTAGAATGTTTGCAGGAAGAAAACCTGGCAAAGTAGGATTTTTTGGGGTCAAAGTAGAGTTTTTTGGGTCAAAGCATCCCTGCATTTAGTGAGACAGCTCCTTTGCTCTGTTTGCTGGAACCCCAAACACCTCTGCTACCTCAATGACAGCCTGTAGACGTTGCTGGCACAGTGACTGGCACACAGCACCCCCTTAATTAATATTTGTTGAGCAAATGAATGAATGCATGGATGTGTTTGCCCAGCCTTTACTGCATGGTCTGTCTAGTGAGAATCTTGCCTCTGGTGCATCCTCAGTGCCCAGAAACACAGCTCTTGCCCCAGAAACTGATGCCTTGCTCTACCTATGTGTTGATGCTGGCTGGCCAAGATGTTGCTATTGCTCCTACCCTTTCTATGTGGATTCCTACCTCTCTTCTCCCTTACCCATGCGCTTTAGGAACTGAGGAGACTGCTCATTCCTTCTGTATTATTTATTCTTGGTTTGGCTCAGGATGAAGGATTGGGTAAAGGTCCCATGGCAAGACGAGTTGGTTCCCAAATTCTTCAGCAATTATTATGACAGCTTTTTCAATTAACATCTATAATTCTATTGCTCTCCAGAAAGTGTGCACCCCTCCAAAGTGCCTCCCCAAGGCACTGAGTTGGGTAACAGCAACCAGGGTCTGCTTTGGTTCATCTCTTCCTTCTCATCTTTATGCATAGTTGGTAAGCACTGTTTATGCGGTTTCACAGCGACACATTGTTTCCTTCTGGTGAACTTTCTTCCTTTACCATCTCCTTTGGCAACCAACCTCTGCCAAACCAGCCTTTCATTCTGTTGATGTATCTGGAACATGTCCCTGCTAGTCAAAATTCAAGCTTTTCTCCTGAAGGCTCTTCAACTTCTATGCAAATAAGTATAGCCAAATGGGAACATAGGTAAAGCTACCACCTCACTCCATTCACTGAATATTTCTGAGTCTCAGTTCTAGAAGAGGTAATAATAACTACTGGCAGAGTTGTAAGGATTAGAGAGATAACATAACACCAGGCATATGGTAGGTAGGCTTCTCAGTAAATGGAAACCATATCATCAGGGTCTGTGAGCAGATTTTCTAGAGCTAAATAGGGTACTCGGTGTTAGAAAAAAATGGGAATTATGGCAGACTATCAAGATAAGGCATATGGGAAAAGGATGTGGCAGTCCACTCCCAGAACAATTCTGAAACAATCAGCTATTGAAAACCCTACGAGAGTTGCTATGAGTTGGACCTGACTCAACAGCACCTAACAACATCAATCAAACAAGGCATAGAGGAAAGAATCACTGGATTACAGAGAAAGTGGAATAATATTGGCAAAACAAGGGTGAAGAATTTGGTTGCAAGGCCAGTAAAGGACAAGGTTATGCCAGGGTCATTCTGTCCCACCTCTCAAACTAGGATTCTGTTATCTTTGTCCACTTGGTGGTAGGTAGACAGTCCCAAATCTCCATTATTCCATTTGTTTTCTTGTATCACTTCTGGTACCACATTTGTTAGGTTGAGATCTCTGAGAAGCAGACTCCAAGGCTAGATTCAAAGTGCAAATTATTTATTAGGTAAAATACCTATGAGAAGAAATGGAAAGCACGAGGAGTCTGAAAGACCCATCACACTATGAGGTTTTGATCCTAAGGAAGGGAATGGGGGAGGTTGAATGGAAAATCTGAGAGTTTGTGGTTTTAATAAGTTTGGAAATGGTTAGGAAGTTAGTTTCTTGAGACAAATAGCCAAGTTGTCCTTCAGAAAAGGCCTGTATCTCCCAGGAACAGATTTGCCTCTGTTTTTACTGCCCTTCATCATGGCCCATGTGCTCACATAGGGATGGATTGCAGAATACAGAAGCTGGGGCCTCAGCCAATTATATTCTTCATCATCAAACATAGGAGAGATGAGCTTTTGTAGTTACCACAGCAAGTATCACATTTTGTGTTCCCATGTCCTTGTCTTGTTTAGAGCAAAGATAGCCTTAAGATTTGATTTTGTTAAGTATACCTATTAAAATGTTTAAAATAACTATCAAAACAAAGAGGGGAAAAATTTAAAAATCCAAAAGAATAGAAAACAAAGGAAATAAAATATCCTAAAAAGGGGCAAGTAGATATCATAAAATGGAGTAGTATAAATATATTAAAAAGCATCAGTAACTCAAATAAATAAAAATGGACAAAATTCTCCACTTGAAAGGAAAACTTTGTCAGATCGGAAAACCACTTTGGGAAAACCCCAAGATGAAGCTCTATGCTTTAAATAAGCATTATACCTAAAACATAAGGATACAGAAAGAACCTAGGTGCAGTGGCACATGCCTGTAATCTCACTGACTCAGGAGATGCAGAGGCAGGAGGATCCTAAGTTTGAGGCCAGAGGCAGCTTGCATTAACTTAGCAAGACCCTGTCTCAAGATAAAAGAATTAAAAATGGACTGAGGTGCTGTTCAGTGGTACAGTACTTCACAAACATGTGTGAGGCCCTGGGTTCAAGCCCCTAGTACAGAAAAAAAAAAAAAAAAAAAAAAAAAAAAAAAAAAAAAAAAAAAAAAAAAAAAAAAAAAAAAAAAAAAAAAAAAAAAAAAAAAAAAAAAAAAAAAAAAAGAAAGAAAGAAAGAAAAAAAAGAGAGAAGATACAGAAAGATATAAAAAGAATGAAAAGCTATGCAAGACAAACAGGCAAAGTGATACTGGATTAGTTAGGACAAAGTGACTTCAAGACAAGTACATCCTCAGAAATAAATGATAAAGATTAATCTGGAGAGTAAGAATGTAGGGTATATAATATTTTGCTACATTATATTTTACAAAAACACTTAGCAGGAAAATAAGGGAGAAAGATCATTCTAAACAGAAGGACTAACTTGGCTATGGCATGGGACCCTGGAACTCTACTTATAAATACTTTATTTTCTATTGCTGCCGTAACAATAATAAAAAACACATACAGTTTTTTCTTGCATAGATTCCTTGGACTAGGATTCCAGAAATGGCTTATCTGGGTCCTCTGTGCATGGTCTCAAAAGCTGTAGTTCAGGTTGTGAGGTGGCAGTCTGTCTGTTTTTGGAGCAAGAGATTCTTTTCCATGGTCAAGTGGTTGTTAGCAAAATTCAGCACCTTGTGGTCATAGGATAAGAGCCCTTACATCCTAGCTACTGCCTGTGGGTCCCTGCCACCATGTGGTCTTCTCCACCCATGTTGTAGCAACTTGACTTGCATCTGCAAGGCCAAGGCCAGAAGAAGAGCCTTTCTAGTGTATGCACACAAGATATATATATATATATAAATATATATAAATATATTATATATATATAAAAAAATATATATAAATATATATATATATAATATATAAATATATTATATATATATAAATATAAATATATATATAAATATATATAAATATAAATAACTGAGTTTAGCTCAGTTGGTCGAGTGCTTGCTCTGCATGCTCTTAGGCCCTGGGTTTGATCTCTAGCACCACAAAAATGGGAGAAGGACCTGGAAGCTCAATCCCAAAACAACTCTGAAACAATCAGTCATTGACAAACCCTATGAATAGCAGAGAAGCACTAATACAGTACTGGGTATGGCACAGTATCAGGGAGTGTTTTATTCTCTTTTTGTTAGGTGCCATTGAGTTGGGTCTGACTCATAGTTACCCTACACGTAACAGAATGAAACTACCCAACACCATGCCATACACAGGATCATTTTTATGTTTGAGCCCATTGTTGCAGTCATTGTGTTTCTTCTTATTTTGAGTTGTGCCACATCAGCAAATGAAGGTTCCATGGGCTCTGCTCCATTCCCATCATTAAAGTAAATTCTACTTTGATGAGGTCACTCTTCCTCAGTTGTTTCTTGAATGTCTTCTAGCCTGTAGGCTTCATTTCCTAGCACTATATTTGGTAGTACTTCTCTGCTATTTATATGGTTTTTCAATGGCTAATTGTCCTGGGAGTGGTCTCCCTGGTCCTTCTCCCTAGTCTGTCTTAGTCTGGAAGCTCATCTGGAACCTGTCCACCATGGATGGCCCTGTTCTTATCTGAAATACCAGTGGCACAGCTCTTTCAACATTACAGCAATATCCAAGCCCCTACAGCATCAGAAGCTGACAGACACTTGGGATCTATCTGTCTGTCTGTCTGTCTGTCTGTCTGTCTGTCTGTCTGTCTTACAGCTGTATCGCATTGGCATCTGATCGCGTCAGATATCAGAAGCTAAGCAGGGTCGGGCCTGATAGTACATGGACAGGAGACTTCTGGGAACACCAAGGCTTGGGAGAAGGACCTCGCAGCTCACTCCCAAAAACCAATCAGCTATTGAAAACCCTATGAATAACAGAGAAGCACTAACAATAGTGTGGGGTAGTGTTTCATTTGTTGTACAATAGAGTCACTATGAGTTGGACCCCACTCAACAGTACCTAACAACAACAACAACAACAACAAATTCATAGTAATATAATTTTATTCCTTTTTTTGTGTTACATAACCTAGCCACAGAAGTGACATCCAGTCACTTTTGCTACATTATATTTGCTAGCAGCAAGTTATAAGTCCTACCTAGACAAAGAGAAGAGATTAGACAGCAGTTTCAACATCTGGAGGCAGAAGCATTGAGGTTCACTTCGGGTGCATCCACTTCAGCAAATGTGCATGAGGTAGGGGATGAACAGAAAATGAGGTTACTCTTTTTGAGGGTGAGAAGACTTAGATCTTAAAAGAAACATTTGGATGCCATGTGAGAAATCTAAAATTAATAAAGACCCAGCATACTTTAAGTTTATTCTTATGACTTTATTGGAATAAATTTTCCTGAGAAAATTAATAGTATAAACAAGTTTGCAGAGAGCATATGTTAGTATGTCTTGGATTACTAAGAGTATTTGAAAAATATGGAACTATTTCCTTTAGAAAAAATGATATATCATTTTATTTTCTGCTCAGGTAGTTTAAATTGGTTCTTTTCTAAAGTCTTATTTAAAAAAGATGCACAGACATTGCCCAACTCTTCCTGTCTTTGAGTTATACAACACCAATTTATCTGGGGAATCTTTTTCTAGTTGATCTGTTGGAGCATTCGAGAATCATAGCCACCTGACCTATATGTAGACTTTTTTCTTTGATTTCACTCCTAAAAAAAAGATGTAAAGGATGTGTACCTGCCACCCAGTTGGTCTGGATGTATCTTTGCTTTGGGTTTCACATATACAGTTTTAAACAACTTGTAAAGTTATATTGGGCTCTTCTGTGTACCATAGAAAAATGCAAGACAAGAATGGGTGTTTCAGTTTTGATAGCTTGAGGAATCTCTTCTTCTCTGATGAGAGATTGTCAATGATTCTCCAATGATTAGAGTCTAAGGTTTCTTTGTCAAGTGTTTTTTAAATGATGGGAAATGTTAGATGTGTCTGAATGCATGTGTATGCATGTATGCACACACATACACTCACATGTGCACACACACACACACACACACACACACACACACATATATATATTATTACAAAAGTGCAGAGAGTAGTTTCAATGAACTCCTACACTCCTTTCTTCCATAATTGTCAACATACTGTCAATCTTGTTAATCTACACTCTTATTTCCTTTTCCTCCACATCTATTTCTCAGATAGTGCTAAAGCAAATCTCAGACTAATTGGATTTTAGCTGAAATATGTTCTTGTTGTTATCATTAGGTGCTGTTGAATCAGGTCAACTCATAATGACTCTCATAGGGTTTTCAATGGCTGACCGTTTTGGGATTGCTTTGGCAGTGGATTGTCACATCTTTCTCCCATTTTTGCAGTGCTGGGGATTGAACCTGGGTCCCCAGAGAAAACAGAGGAGCACTTTACCAATTGAACTAAACCCCGCACCTATCTGAAAGATACTCCAATCTATATCTTAGAATTCCACTTATCTGTCAGGTTGCTATACTGTGGGGGCTTGCATGTTGCTGTGATGCTGAAAGCTATGCCACCGGTATTACATATACCAGCAGGGTCATCTGTAGTGAACTGGTTTCAGTTTAGCTGCCAGACTAGACCGAGTAGGGTGAAGGAAATGGCTAAATGATTTCAGAAACAATTAGCTTTTGAAAGCCATTTGAATACCAGAGAAACACTGTCAGATATAGTGCCAGAAAATGAGCCCCCCAGGTTTGAAGGCACTCAAAAGGCAACTGGGGAAGAACTGCCTCCTCAAAGGAGAGTCCACCTTAATGATGAGAATGAAGTAAATTCCCTGGGATCTCCATTAGCTGATGTAGCATGACTCAAAATGAGAAAGAACAACTGTAAACATCCATTAATAATTGGAATGTGTAATGCACGTGTATGAGTTTAGGAAAATTAGAAATCATCGAAAGGTAAATGGAGTGCATAAACATTGATGTTTTAGGCATCAGTGAGCTAAAATGGACTGGAATGGGCCATTTTTAATCAGATAATCATATGGTCTACTATACTGGGAATGACAGATTAAAGAAAAGTGGGGTTGCATTCATCATCAAAAAAGACATCTCAAGATATGTCCTGAAGTACAATGCTATCAGTGATAGAATAGTATCCATATGTCTACAAGGAAGGCCAGTCAGTATAACTATTATTCACATTTGTGCACCCACCACTAGGGCCATAGATGAAGCTAGGGAAGATTTTTAGCACCTTCTGGAATCTGAAATAGATCAAATATGGATTGTTATTTCTATGTCTTATTAGGTACCATTGAGTTGGTGTCCAATTCATAGTGACTCTATGTACAACAGATGAAATGCTATTATTAGTGTTTTTCTGCTATTCATAGAGTTTTCAGTGGCTGATTGTTTTTTGGGAGTAGGTTGCTGGGTCCGTCTCCCAAGCCTACAGCACCTGATGATGATCAGTGGTCTCCCATCCAAGTACTAACTAGGCCTGGGCCTCCTTAGTTTCTAACATCTTTGGGATTGGACACCACAGTGGTACAGGTGCAGGCTTTTAGTGTGTAGAAGTAGGAAATGCATATTTTTAAAAATTCAAATTCCTTTATTTTTTCTCTTTTATTATCCCAGAATCCAACCCAGGAATACTACTGCATTAGTATTTAGTAGACAAAGCTCCTGGCTGTGACTAAGACACTTTCCCAGACTTCCTTTGTTTTCTTTTCTTTTTCCCTTTACTGGCAAATGATGGTGGTGTACACAGTAATACAGCATTGGTTTTTTCCATTATACAACTATTACATCACTTTTTGTTACACTTTTATTAACTTACAAGGTTTATGGAGCCTTTTGACTAATATGTAATGGAACTCAAATGCATATTTGGGTTATTTTAAAAGAAGATACATCATTACTCTCTCCTTTTATTTCCAAATGAAATTAGTATTATATGATTTTTACTTGACTTCTCTGACTCTGCACTTGTATCTATATTCTCCCATGGCAAAATTTTACTACCAATACCAACATAATTGTCCATTTATCTTATCCTATACAAAAACAGTTCATAGTAACAACAATAAATATTATCACTCCAAACATGAGCACCAAAATTCAATTAAGATTTCTTTGCCATTCTATTTTGCTGCTAGAATATGTTCTTTTAGAGATGAATATTCAGGTCATTGTATTTTCAAGTCATTTGAAATAATTTCTCTTTGTGCAGTTCAACCAAGAACTAAATACACCAACAAGTTCATTTGTTTCATTTTGTTTCTAACTCTTAAGAATTACTTTATTTTTTCAATATTTTGTTTTCCAATGTTTTGTATAACATATACATGATTCAATAAGAATCATGTATTCAGTAAGAGTGTTATAGTTAATTCTTGTTCCTTCTTGTGTTGTTGTTGTTGTTAGGTGCTGTCGAGTTGGTATCTGACTCATAGCGACCCTCTTAAGGTTTTCAATGGCTGACTGTTTCGGGATTGCCTTGGGAGTGGATTGCCAGGCCCTTCTCCCATTCCTTCTTATACCTGGTAGTAATCCAATGTGTAAATGTCCAATAGTGTCCAAGCTTCTATTGAATGGATATTTCCAGGGTATAGTACTTGAACTTGCATGTATAGTACTTCTAGTACTTGTATGTTTTCAATTTTTAGATTTAAATCTCTTATCAGTTGACATTATTTTCTGGGATGTGGTGTGAGAAATGATCTAGCTTTATCTTTTTCATTACATGAACATGTAGTTACCCTGTGGGGTGTTGCCCTGGCGCTGGACTCGCTCCAGCTGTGAGCAGGAACCAGATGCTGAAGACCCACCGTCTGGTGAGGGGGAGCCAAGCACCAGAGAACTGCCACCCAGAAAGGAGGCTTATGCCCAAGGCTTCTCTGAGAAGCCTTCAGAAAGGCAGGCTTAGAGGCTTATGCCCATGGCGGCTCCTTGCTTCTTTCTTCCCAGTGAAGGCACCAACTCCAAGTGCTCTGCTCCAACAACTCTATTGCTTCGTCTGTCCCGGTCGATGGAATGGGTGACCCAGACTTTTCTGTGTACTGCCCTTATATACTCTCCAGGGGCTAGCTGGGGACCAATCAGAGGCAGTCACCCCATACGAGTCTTGGCCAATCAGGGGGGATCTGCAAATTTGGTTTTTGTAAAAGTAGCCAATCAGGGGTGGTTCCCAAACAGTCCAATCAGGAGCCGGTTGGTGGTTTGGAAACAGCCAATCGGTGTCAAGGGGTCTGAGGAGAGGGATTGGATGCCAGTGCCATCTTTGGGAGCTCGATGACCTGGAGTTCCCAGATACAGGGCAAAGGTGATTCCTGGGGGAACAAGCCTCAGAACTCCAAGTGGGCCTAGATAGGCCCAGGGGCGAACTGCCTCTCTAGGCAGTGCCCTACATTACCTCATCACTAACTGAGTGTTTATGTCTCCTCACTGATGTGCAATGCTGCTTGATAAATATGCTAAGTCTCCATATGCAATTGGTCTTATTTTTAGATACTTAATTCTGTCTTACTGATTTGTATGATAATCCATTTACCTATACTATACAATTTTATTTTAGAGGGTTTTTCTTCTACCATATGGGTACTTCTTATCTCATATCATTGCTCTTTATTCTCAGGTATATCTGGCTATCATTGCTTATTATTAATTTTAATAATATACTTTATAATTAATTTGTCTAGCTCCAGAAAAATTGATATTTTTTTTATTGAGATCACATTGCATTTAACATGGTGATCCTTGGTAACCTTTTTTCTTTATTTTTTTTTGCATTGAGTCTTCCTACTCAAGAACATGAGATATCTGTCTATTCATATAAATCTACTTTTGTATCCTTCAGGAATGTTTCTTATTGTTTTGCTCAGTAGATGTTGAACATTTTATTGATAATTGTTTTGCCTAGGTTACACTTGTTTATATCTTAGATGGGAGATTTTTCCTCCTTTACTTCTTCTCACTGAGTATTGTGTGAGTATGTGATAGATCCTGAATCAAAATGTGGTATTTTACCTTCTTCATCTCTCTCTTCCCTATTTAGCTTATTACATTTTTCTAGTACAAACTACTCATCCAGCAAAATTGTCTATAACTGCCTCCAGGGAAATTTATATTTTCCTAATATTTCAGCACTGTCATGCTCCTGGCTGCTTTAGTTTCTTATCATTCATCGATAATTTTCTAAACCATTATACACATTGTATGTCCTTTCTTACACAGATCCCTCTCTCTTTTTTTTTCATATGCTATTCAGCATAAGTTTGTTTCCAGTTACTTTTTTTGGACATATTTGTCTATTATCTCAGGCAAGCCTTTGAGACACAGAATGACAGGAACTGTGCTTCACACTTTTCTTCTTGTTACCCAGTGCTTTGTGTATTCTATGTACTCAATAAAATTTATCCATTGATCTTCATAAAAAATCTTTCTTGTTACTATCACAAGCTTTTCTTTGGAAGAGCTTGACACATGCTTATCCTGTTGATCTAATGTGCATGATAGACTTAGGAGGTGAGTCAGAAGAGCACTTTCACTTTACCTCCAAGAGATAGCCATCAGAAGACTAAAGAAAGTTTTCCACAGAGGACCAGGTCTAAGTTAGGCCTTAATGTCAACTCCTCTAAGAGTTAGGAATTTTTCTATTTGTGTTGATTAATTCTGCATCACTGTGACAAAAATACCTGATATTAACAACATAACAGAGGGAAGATTTATTTTGACTCGCAATTTCAGAGGGTTCAGCCCATGGTCACTTGGCCCCATGTTCTTAGGGAGAACATCATGGTGGTGGGAACATGTGACAGAGCTTTTTCACCTCATTATCATTAGAAAGCAGAGAAAGATAGCCAGGAGTAGGGCCAGGGACAAGATATCCCCAAGGATCCACATGCAGTGATATACTTCCTCCAGCCAGGCACCACCTCCTAATAAAGTTTCCAGAGCCTCCCATATTAGCAACACCACCTGAAGACTAAATATTCAATACATGAGCCTGTGGGGGACATTTCATACTTGAACCATAACATCTTCCCCTGGACCCAAAAGGCTCATCACCATCTCATAATGCAAAAGTGTTTAGTCACTCTCTGTGAGTTCCCAGACTCTTAACAGATCCCACATTGTTCCAAAGTCTCAGTCTAGAGTTTCTACTGAGACCCAAGGCAATCTCTTAGCTATGAGCCCCTGTAAAATAAGAAAATTACATGTTTCCAAGATACAATGGCATAAACATTCCCATTCCAAAAGGGAGGAATAGGAGAATACTAAGAAAGAATCAACCAAAGCAATACTGAAACCCAGCAGGACAAACATTAAGTACTGTCATCCCATGTCTGAAATCCAGGGCACATGGTGTTGTGTTATGAACTCTAACAGGCTTTGGAAGATCTGCCCCTGTGATTTTGCTCTTTGCATCCCACAGGGCTCTCTTGGGCTGGCTCCACTTGTTGCCTACAGCTTTCCTTAGCATGTGTTTCATGTTCCTGGAATCTGCAGCATCCTGAGATTTCCACTGCAGCTTTGACTTCATCGTTGCAACTTTACATATTGCCCTCTCAAGGGCTAACTTCAGGGATTTTGTCCCTGCCACACATTGCCTGGCCTTCCAGGCCTTCCTGTGAAATCTAGATGGAAGCCTTTAGGACCCTGTAACTCTTGTATTCTGCACATCTGCAAAACCAACATCATGTGAACAACACCAAGGTCTACCACCAGCTGGAGCAGCAGCCAGACTCCCTTGGGCCATAGCCTAAGTAGCCTCTGAGTGCCTGGCTGCCTAAGCACAGTGAAAGGAATTCTGGAGAAATAGCTTCTTAGGCAGCACTTTGTGAGCCTTATGCTCTAAAGGTACTCTCTTCTCAAGGGAAAGTCTTGCAAATGAGTTTGCTCTCTTATACCTTTGAGGTGGTGATGAGTGGGATCTGACCAGTTCTTGAGATATTTCTCAAAATAGTGCCACCAGCTGTGACCAAGTGTTCAGCATAAAATCCTGTTTGGGACATTGTGTATTCAAACCATAATAGTACTGAACCCTTTGACCTCCCTCCGCTAAAGTGAATAAATCCAAATTTGTCCTAAATGGACTCCAAGAACCTCTTCTCTAAAGGTGGAACTTCTCCATCTTGGGGAATGAGTTGATGTAGTTTGAGAAAAAAAGAGAGTTTGGAGTCACTGTAGTTTCAGTTGGCCTGCAAAAATGTAGATGTGGAATATCCTGCCAGTTCAAACACACAAAATAAGTAAAAAATAACAATGAAGTTGTTGATCTTGAAAGGATGACCAAACTGCTTGCTTAGTGTATTTGTGTAACCTAAAAAAATCCGAATGTTATAACAACTCTCTAAGACTTTTTAGAGAGATCCTTGAGCAACAATTAGAACAATAGTATTCCCACTTGACATCAGTTTTGACTGAGAGACCAAAGGGAAATGGTGTACTGAAATTCTTCCCATCTGTATTATAAATGTCTGCAAAAGTTTCCATATCTTTTCTTTTTGGGGGGACAGGGCATTATGGCTCTGTGAATAAATTGTTTTTTGTTAGGTGCTCTTGAGTTGGGTCTGACTCATAGTGACCCTATGTACAGCAGAATGAAACATTCCATGATTCAGTGCCAGGCACACAATCTTATTTACATTTAAGCCCATTGTTGCAGATACTCTCAATCCATATAGTTGAGGGTTTTCCTTTTTTTTATTGATTCCAAACATGATGTCCTTCTCCAGGGATTGGTCCCTCCTGACTACATATCCAAAATATGTAAGACACATTCTGTGAATAAAAGCTGTGGCTTAATCCCAGAGAGAGCTAATTTCTTTTTTCTTTTTTTTAATTGGACATTTTTAATGTACACCTTAATGTGATTCATTCTGATATTTTCTTTCAATACAGTTTATTGGGCATATAACTTAACCTCTCTGTCTTCCTAAACCTTTTCATCCTGCTAAGAGAGATTGTGAGGGAAATTTTGCAGAACATTTTATAATCTGGAGATGAAATGTGCCATGTAAACCCACTACCAAGTTGTTCTTAATCATAACCAAGACTCATGTCAGCTGTTAGTATTGCAAGGAGGAGAGAGTCCACAAGGTAACATGACAATCCGTTTATGAGTTTTCAAATGCATAGAATTTGCTGACACTAATGCTACAGCAAGCCAAAGAGTGAAAAATCAAGGTTATGACTGCAGTGGAACAGAACGATGCCTGCAGGCTGTGTATGAGATGCTTAGTGAAGGAAAGAATGATCTGAAGTGGAGTTGTCTGTAAACTGGAGGCCACTGGGATGGTGGAACTGCTGAATCCTTCTTGTCTTCTGGCTGGTGAGAAACTGAACAGCATTCACATGGACTGACTCCTGTCAGGGTGTACATAATTTTTGCAGAGGCTCCAAAAGAGCTTATAACATCTTGACTGTCTGTACTTAGATTCAAATCATGTTTCCTTAAAGTATTTTGGCCTGGATTATCATATGCGTTCAGTGGATATTACCTATTATGACTTTGTTTGGAAATAGAAAAATCTGCACACCTTGGTCACTGCACACTTACAGATGAAGTATGTAGCGTTGTTGCCACAAATAGCAAAAAGGGTGCCTATCTGTCTTCACCTGAGCTGATGGAGGCTATCTCCCAGTCTATTTTTCCCCATAAAATTTGGAGGCTTTTGGAACTCACTCAGTTTTATCCCTGATAATAGAGTTGATTCTAGCATAGACTTTGTTCTCTGACCTTTGCCTCCAGACAGAAAATCGTTTCATAGCCATGGAGGAACAGTCTACCTGGGACATTTTTATAGAATCCACTTGGGCAAAGGTTACCTCTGTCCATCCAGTGATTAGAACAAGCACAGAGAGGCTGGTAATGCTTCTGCTCCTGCAAATTGACTCCACATGCACGTGGATATTTCTTCCTTTCCCACTAGCTGGCTGGCTTCCTATTTAGACAGCTGGGTTTCAGAGGCTCAGAGCTCCTCCACCTTCTAGGAAGCACCAAGCCTTCTTAGCACACTTCCATCTTTTTATTACTTGGGATTGACTACCTGCTACAAAAGAACTCTTTATATCTCCCTGGGAAATTCTTTGTGGGCTAGGGTTTATCTCAGTTGGAAGAGGGCTGCTCCGCACACTCTGAGGACCCGTGTTCCATCCCTAGCACCACAAAAACTGGAGAAGGACATGGCAATCCACTTCTGAAGCAATCCTGAAAAAATCAGCCATTGAAAACCCTATGAGGGTCCCTGTGAGTTGGACATGACTCAGTAACACCTAACAACAATAACAAAAGGGAAATATAAAATATAAAGGGAGCATGCATGCCAATCACCATGATGATGAATTCTTTTTTCCCATCATGCTGAGCCCAGTTCCTTATTCCTTGTTTAATTGAACTATTTTAGGGCATCGTTGAAGGCAGCTTTGCCAGCAGAGTAACTGCAGAAGATAATAATAGCAAGTGTTGTTTGTTGAAAGCTTAGTTATGTATCTAGTGCTGTGGCAAGGATTTTAACATATATTACTCATTTAAAGTATAAGAAAACCCAGAGACTTGGAGAGGTAAAGTAACTTTCTTAGCATTGTATAGGCAAGAATTTATCAGTATTCATACCTAGGCTTGTACATCCTGTATTTTTATAATTATACTACAAACTATTCCCCCATGTGTCTTTCAGCTTGTCATGCCGTGGGGCCTTGTGGGTTGCTGTGATGCTGAAAGCTAGGTTGCCGGTATTTCAGGTATTAGCAGGATGACCCATGGTAGACAGGTTTCAGCTGAGCTTCCAGAGTAACATAGACTAAGGAGAAGGAGCCAGTAGCCCACTCCTGAAACAATTAGCTATTGAAAACTCTATGAATAGAAGAGAAGCACTGTGAAACATAGTGCTGGAAAATGAACCCCACAGGCTGGAAGGCATTCAAGAAACCACTGGGGAAGTGTTACCTCCTTGAAGTAGATTTGACCATCATGACAGGAATGGAGTAAAGCCCCTGGGACCTCTTTTTGCAGATGTGGCACTACTCAAAATGAGAAGAAATATATTGACTGCAACAATGGCTCAGATATAAAAAGATTGTATGCATGGCACAGTGTTAGGTAGTGTTTGTCGGTTGTACATAGGGTCGCTATGAGTTGCATCCAACTTGACAGCACCTGACAACACTATATACTATTAGTAATGTCAATAACGAAATCACCAGAAATTCTTAGGCTTTGAAGTTGGTCACATTTTCCCTTTAGTGTTATATAATGTAAGTGAAACATCCCATAATTTAAAAACAAATGAGGACACAAATGGGCAACAACCGAGATGATTAAGATCCCTGTGGATGCTGCCTTGGTCATTTAATGATTCTGCTTTCACTATATTATCTGGCTACAAATGGTGGCAGGTTCAGGCATGTCCCCATGCTGGGAATGTAATTTTGGGAGGCTATTCTTTGCGAAGAACTGAGCTCAATGCCATTAAACAGCAATTACCATTAGCTTCTGCATTTGCAGCATCATATTTAATAGGACTTCACAGGAATTGTCATAATGATATGAAATAGGGTTTGAGCTTTTAATCCAAGAAGAAGGTATGCGCTTTTTAAAGTCCTCAAAGAGAGTTTGACAACAATGTTCTCATCTCCAGTGAACAGACTAAACTGATTTTAAGGAACTGATGCAGGTACAAAGAAAACCCAATTACAGGACATGAAGTAGGGTGGAAAGGGGAACTATAGTATTCCAGAGTTATGGCTACCTGCAATTTCAGCAGAATTCTGAACAGTGAATTTCATGTCCGCTTACCTAAGCAACAAATTAGTAAAAATGTAAAACAGAAGACTAGAGAATGAGCAAGTCACTTAATATAGGTCTTTGTTTACTATGTAACTCAGGTGTAAGCAAAGGTGGTCTTCCCAATACTCATGGTGATTTTGTGCCCTGTGACAATCTAATCCTGCTGAAATGTTTGCAAATTCATGGGCAAAGAGAGACAATGTCTTCATGGCTCAGTATTCCGCCAACCTGAGTAGTAATGGAACTATTTCTCCAAAGAAGCTTACCTACTTGTTTAGGTGTAGAACACTATGCTCCAAAACTGGAGGGACCTTTGCTCCAATAGGTGCACTAGGTCATAAGTGGAGGTGCCAGAGCCATCTTCCCTGAACTCAAGACTAGCTTGATTGTCTACTTTTGTCCTAGGCCCCTTCTAAAGTTATCAGCCTTTCAAGTCACTTGATAAGTTGAGCAAAGTAAAATATCTATGTGAGGATATCTTGCCTCTTTCTCTAATGAAGTCTACTAAACACTACACTTTTTTCTTAAGCAGCTTGCTTCTCTATGTCCTATCAATATAATGCGTCAAATGGCATAAAGTAGCATGGTATCTTACAGGATTGTGAATGGTTTTTGAGAACTAAATTGGGACTGACAAAATACACTTAGGAGAGTAAAGACAAGCTTTTGTTTCAGCCAAGTGAAAGCAAACTACTCTTAGTATGCTCTGTTCATGGAAATGAATAAAAATACATTTCTGTATCAGTAGCTGAAAACTTGTTGATTTTGTTGTTAGGTGCTGTTGAATTGGATCTGACTCATTGCGATCCTAAGTACAGCAGAATGAAACACTACCCAACACTCTGCCATACACATGGTCTTTTTGAGTCTGTTGTTGCAGCCACTCTGTTATTTTGAGTTGTGCCACATCATCAGAAGGAAGTCCTTGGTGCTTTACTCCATTCCTGTCATGAAGATCAACTCTACTTTGAGGAGGCAACTCTTCCCCAGTCATTTCTTGAATGCCTTGCAGCCTGCAGGGCTCATTTTCCAGCACTATATTTGACAGTGGTTGTCTGCTGTTGGTAGAGTTTTCAATAGCTAATTGTTTCAGAGTGGGCTGTTGGGTCCTTCTCCTTAGTCTGTTTTTCTCTAGAAGCTCAGCTGAAACCTATCTACCATGGGTGGCCCTTTTGCTATTTGAAACATCGGTAGCATAGCTTTCAGCTTCACAGCAACACACAAGCCACCACAGCACAGCAAGCTGAAAGACACACGGGGGAACTGAAAGCTAGGTGCCAGTAAGGAGTATAATTCCAGTAAGGAGACCAATCTAGCAAGAAGCTGTAACAGACATTGATCACTAATTTCCTATTTCCATCAATGTTTTGAGCTGATCTGCTAGACATCATTACACGCATAGCCTTCAAGTGTTTTATAGGAACATCTTTGTGGTTCTCCCAGGAGTACAATATATTTTAGTAGGTACTAGGGTAATGACAATGGGAGAAGGACCTGGCAATCCACTCCCAAGGCAATCCTGAAGCAATCAGCCATTGAAAACCCTATGAGGGTCGCTATGAGTCGGATACCGACTCGACGGTGCCTAATAACAACAACAACAAGGGTAATGATAGTACTTTCATTTGGGTCTTCAAACCACAGTGTTTCTTTTTTAAAAAAATCTATTTATTTATTTATTTGTTTGTTTATTTATTTTACTACTAGGTGATTGAACCCCAGGCCTTGTGCATACTTTGCAGCTGCTCTACCATTGGAATGCACCTCTAGCTTGTTTTTTTTACTTTTTATCTTGAGATAGGATCTTGTTAAATTACTCAGGCTGCCTCTGGCCTCAAACTTGTGATATTTCTACCTCTACCTCTTGAATCTCTGGGATTATAGGCATGTGTCACTGCACCCTGAGGTCAGAGTAATTCTTAATCTATAGGTCAGGATCCATTTGAGCATTTTGCAAGTTGGAGTAGTATGGGAATTCTACAAACTATTGAGAGTATTTATTCCAACTATACACTTATGAATTAAGGTATCAATAATGGGTGAGGAGGACATCAGTTAAGCTCTACTTGGGTAAAAGAAAAAAGGGAAATAATTGGTAGTTGTCACTGTTACTTGACATAGATATTTATTATTTTGCCTCATTGGACCTTTGTGAAGATTAAAGACAATGAATGAAAAGGAGATTTAAAAATATCGGTTTCCTCTCTTACTGCAACATAATAAATCTCTTAAGGGCATGAATCAGGTTTCATCCATACTTGTGCTACAAAGTGTATCTGGCATATGGCTTGGTTACAGAATTGACAAATCAGGAAATTTATATTGATATAAATTAATAAACTTTATATTTCATATTCAGATTCTTCTCACATTAGAGAGTAATTATCATGTTGCTAAAACAAAAGAGACTAAATGATCCTAAGAAATAGTTCATGCTTAACTTGACATTGTTGTCTAGATCAAATTAAAAGCGAGACAGGTTAATTGGAAAAACATATATATATATATATATATATATATATATATATATATATATATGAATTGGAGAGACATCAGATTTTGACTGGTGTGGGTTGTGGTTATTTTATTGAATAGCAGGAGAGGATTTTTTTCTGCACAGCTAATGAAGGCATGAATTTCATGCAGAATATTCCAAAATGCATAAAGCTGTCAGAGATGTGAGAGGTTTTATAGGTCATTAATACAGTATTCTTTCTCTACAGTGAAGAAACCTGAGCCATAAAATCACAGTTACTTAATGGAAGAATTTGAGTCTGACTTGTACAAAAGCAGAGAACCAGTAAGGAATGAATATTTACTAGCTCTGTGATTTGAAACATCTCCGAGTCTAGACAAATCATAGTTTCCTTCATTTGCTGGGTTGTTACAAGGAGGTGATGAACATATAGTGTTCTTCAAGAGTGTCTGGCACAGCAGATCACAGATTAGAGGTAAAGGTGTTGATGGTAAACTGCTTCTCTCCACTCACGGGGATTACCATAATTAAAGAGTTTTTTGCTTCATAAAAAGTTGTCTATATACTCATATGTTTTCTTTTTTTTTTTCCTTTGTAGTACTGGAGTGCTGAACCTAGGTATTTGCACATACTTTGTAGGCACTCTGCCAATGAGCTACACCCCTAGCCCTGTTTTCATTTTTTAAATTGAGACACAGTGCCACTAAATTGGGCTGGCTGCCTCTGGCCTTGAACTTGCAATCCCCCTGCCTCTACCTCCTGAGTCTCCGGGATTATAGCCATGTGCCACCATGCCCATCCTTATACTTGCTTTCTAGCATCTTTTCACTAGACTTTGTTAGGAGCTTCTTTCTTCTCTTGATACTCTTCCTTCCAATATGGTAATACCATACAAAGGTTATAACTTTCTATTTTATTCAATTTTAAGTACTCTGTTACTATCTTTTTGGCTTGTCCCAGGGTTCTCTCCTGTAGACTATTTCCCTATCTCCATAACAACTTTCTATATTTCTCTGCGTGAGGATGTTCTCCTAGAACATGTTTTCCCTTCACTATAAGGGAAATTCCAGGGAATTACAGTCTCAGGAATAACTCTTTAGCTAACAAGGGTCAGAAGTTGATGGATTAATACCCTAATTTCCTTGTCTCTTATTGGGACAATTCTAAGATGGGTTTCATCTTCTTCAGAAGATCCTCACTGGAATTATGCCTCAACAAGCTCATTAAATACACACATTCACTTTTCTCCTATTAATAGGTCACTTATCCAACCTTCCCTCATGTGTCTGTTAGCTCGTGCTGTGGGGGCTTGTGTGTTGCTGTGATGCTGAAAGCTATGCCACCAGTATTTCAGATACCAGCAGGGTCACCCATGGTAGACATGTCAGCTGAGTTTCCAGATTAAGACAGACTAGAGAAAAAGACCTGGCAGTCCATTCTCAAAGCAATTAGCCATTGAAAACTTTATGGATAGCAGAGAAGCAATGTTAAATATAGTGTCAGAAAATGAGCCCCCCAGATTGGAAGGCAATTCAAAAGACAACTGGGGAAGAGTTGCCTACTGAACGTAGGATCAACTTTAATGATGGCAATGGAGTAGAGCCCCTGAAACCCCCATTTGCTGATGTGGCATGACATAAAATAAGAAGAAACACAGTGGATGCAACAATGAGCTCAAACATAAAAAAGATCTTGTGTGTGGCACAGTGTGGGGTAGTATTTTGTTCTTTATCCATAGGGTCACTATGAATCAGATCTGACTCGATGGTACTTAACAACAATAATCTCATTCAGATTGCTTATTAGGACCACCTTCCAAGTATGGTTCTTCTACCCAGATCCTTGTTTCAGGGTCTGATCTTAGGAGAACACTTCTCACTCAGATACCAATCTTATTTAGAATTTAGAATTACTTTTATTGAGCAGTTTTTGAAAGTGCTGAACTCTACACTGATTCCTTAATGGTAAAATATATTATTCTATCTGCAGGTATTGAAGCAGTAACTGTAAAGTTTCAGATCTTACAACCTGCATGCAAATGCAGGAGATTTTAATTATTCAACCTTAAGATGTGGAATACTTTCTGTAGAGCCCTGGAGCACATTTGCTTCTTCAATGAGTGGACCAAATGGAAAAATCTGTCTCATTGCTTTAAACTTGCAGTAGCTTGCGTGCCAGACTTCGCTGTTAGAATTCAGAGAGCCCTTTGTATGATAAGCGCTGACCTGAGAAATTGCTGCTCACTTTGCAAGTAATTCAGCCCACCCATTCCCCTCATACTGACAAAGCATCGGGTCCCAGTCACCACCCAGCAGTGCTTCCACTGTCTACCATTTGATGAAGACAGGGAGCTTTTAATGCAGAACACTTTACAGTGACTTTCAGGAATTACATGGCTGTATTTGAATTGGAGAGCACAAATTCAGATATAAATATATGTCTCTCTATGCCCACTTCTCTCTCTTCCTTGAATAAAGAGTAGGTAGTTACAAGTAAGAGTTGAGAGATAATCATTGTGAGATTTACGGGGTAAGTTTTTAAAAATGTGTGGACATTTCAAGTATTTTTATTGATGAAAACATTGAGCTGAACACACTGAGCTCAAGTGATAGAAAATAATTTACACAGTTTGTAGTTTGAGTGATAAATGAACAGCAAAAATAGGTCTTCTTAATATAAATATACTTTTTACTTTAGGGGCACTCTTTTGGTTTATATCACAGTGGTCAATATATGAATCTTGTGATGTATAATAAAAAATAGAGATTATTTCAAGAAATTTGCTTCTTGAGGGTGATATGCTTTTCTTTGTATAAATTCAAATGATTTCATTATGGTAAGAGAGAATTTGATTTATCTTTATGAACCCATTGTATTTTATTGAAGTTTAGGGATTTGGAGTTTTTAGAGGCATACCTTTTATTAAGCTGACTTGATGTTATTTTCTTTCATATTTCTCCCTTTAATATTATGGTGAGATTCTTTCCCTTTAAGTTGTGTACTAGCTATTTATATTCCTAATGGAAGGTAAGGCCTTGGAGGCATCTAGAATTTCTTTTACTATAGTCATCTATTCTTAAAAGACCAAGTTGATGGTCTCCTGGGATACAATGTTCAGACTTGTTATGCATTATGGTTTAATATCCATCTCATAAGAACCATTAAAAATCAATCTTCAATTTGCAAATACTGGGTATTTGAGGCATTGGTTTGTGAGAAATCTGTATCATTTCAGCAGTTCTCTCTCATATGATAATGATAAATCAATATCAGCTTTTGTGTTATTTTGCCATTTCTTTAAAAATACTGGAGTATAAAATTAGTTGTCAGATGACTTGAGGTTTGATCCCAAGTTTGCCTTTATCTTGCTTTGTAACTTACTTAACCTCCAGGTATCTTGGTGTTTTTATCTATAAAATTAAGAGGGGGAGTTTGGGTCAAACTGTCATAGCTTAATGATTTCTTTTCTCTTTTGTTTTCTGATCTAATCCAGGGTACACCAGGGAGAGCTTTGGTAGACTTGGAATGTTATGAGGTTGGTTGAGTTTAGGAAAGAAAATGAACTGGTAAGAAACATCTCAGGTCACATGGGAACTGGGGAAATTAAACTGTCCATGAAATAAAGGTCTACTAGAGACTGATCAGAAACCCTATACACAAGCCCAAAAGGCTTGGCCAAATTAGATAAGGTTTTAAAATACATTGCTAACAAGATGTGGTGGTGGGGAAGTGGGGAGAAATCCTCAGGAAGGGCAGTGAAGAGAAGAGTAGCAGTCAGCTGATAATATTCAGGGATGGGTGGTACAGAAGCCTGGTCCCTATGATTGGGCACTGAGCAGGGCAAGAGAAGCAGGATCTAGATACAGGGGGCTGGCTCAAAGCAGCATGAGAAACAAGCTCCGGAAATGTTGTAACTGGGAATCTAGAGGGAAGCCAGAAGCTCAGCTCCATGACATAGACAGTAGGTCTGCTGGTAGAAGGATATTCATTCTAAGCTCTGCCAGCCTTAGGTGACACTGTGTCTGCAAGCAAGCATACCTTCTTAGAATGTATGAATGAAAAGAGGAAGTAAAGAGTCATGAGAACTACTGAGCCTTAGCTGCCACTGTTCCTTCTGCAAGATCTTATTAACGCGTTTTAAAAATTTCCACTGGGTAGAAAGAGAATCAGAAAAATGATGAAGGAGGAGGAGTGGTACTTAGAGAAGATTTTAGAAACCAGAAAGGATCTGTTTTAGCTAGAATGAGAAGGATGTTTCCTTGGTTACAGATCTTTATATGTGGTAGAATTGTGGTGAAAACACTTTAAGGAAAATTACTTGATTGCCAGGAGGTATCAGAGTTTTTCAACAAATATTTTATTGAATAGAAATGGATTGAGCGCCTGCTATGCACAAAGCTTTGAACTGAGTGCTCTGGGGGATATGAAAAATTACACTCCCTCGTTCCTACCCCTGAGGAGTCTGTACTAGAGTTGAAAAGACAAAGCACACAAAGCAGCAGATTAAATGATAAAGTAAGACTTAAATATCCATACAGGTTGCATTGAGAGGGATTCTCTTCCCTCCCAAGTTCTGGACCAGTGGAGAAATGTGCCCAGTAGAATGCATTTAGGGTAATAGATTGCCTTTATTCCAAGAACATGAAGGTTAGATTGAAGTACAAACAGCTTGGTATAGATCTCAGTGAGCTGTACTGAAGTACAAACTAGATTTACACTCATGGCTACACAGTGCCTCTGTTCCCATGAAACAGACAGGAATCAGTCTTTGTGGAAGAGCTTGTTTTCACCAAGAAAGAAGAAGAGCTGAGTCTAGCACCTAGAGTTTAGTCTTCCCTATATTACTGTGAGACAAAGCAATAGAGAGGAATTAATATTTAAGCTCATTGTCATGGAAGGAATCATCAAGAGCAGGGAAGAAATAGTTCCCTTGACAAAAGATATCAGGGTAAGCAAAGAAGAAAGAATTTGCAAAATGTCAAAGAAAGATCCAGACTTTAGGTGCAAGGGAAAGGAAGGATCATCTGGGCCAGTGGATGCCCGGATGTTGCACTAGGGGAGGATCTGAGCTAGCTTTTTGGTGATGATAGCTTTGTATAGGCATGGGAAAGAGCCTGCTGGTGGAAATGATTTGCACCAAGTATTGAGATCATCAGAAAGGGTTTGGACACCAGAACCGGATGATGAGTGTGGGAATGGAAAGAGAGGTTTGAAGTAGGAAGAATTGAGAAGAGGATGCTACCACAGGAAGGAAAAGGGAAGGAACAGAAAAGAAGGAATGTGAGCTTAAGGGTGGAATCTGAATTCTCATTTGCCTGTGAGATATTAGTGTGTCATTAACCTCTCTAAACCTCATTATGTTTTCTCAGCTGCAAAATAAGAGAGTGTGGGCATTTAGGCTTGTCTGGTCTTTGGGCAGCATGGCCAAGCCCACTGGAAGGAGGAATCATGGGATCAACCTTCAAAGCACAGTGTGTAAACTGAGCATGGAAAAGGATGAAACTCAGGTAAAACTGTCTTGGCTTTTAATGCCCACACCCAGGTAAGGTGCACCCACACTCAAGCATGACTGAATTCCAAGGGTACAATGGAGAGCTTAGGAGCAGACCAGTGGAAGGCAGCCACGGGTCTATACTCACTTTCCCCAGGCCTGTCCATTCCAATACAGATTTGTTTTGGGAGAAGGAGAGAATTTTCTCTTTCACCTGAAGGTTATGCTCTGAGAACACCCACTGAATCTCTTGGCTTTTTCAAATTTAAAAACTTACGAACACTTCGGGACAAGGCATATTCAAAGTAGCGATTGACCTTCAGTGTCTTTCTGTATTCCCCTGAATGATCAGCCTTTATTACTTTTAGTGCACATTGGTGAGATTTATTACAGATTTTAAAGGAGCTGTCTTTTATGTAAGATTAAAAAGTGCATAATATTCCAAGTGACTCTCATCCTAAAGAAGGGGGAAATAGAGCTAGGTGGAGGTAAGCCAATCCACAAAATAGTTACTTTCAAATATAACAGACTTGATATTGTGTGTGTAGTTGATGGACTTTTAAGAAGAACTGATGGCTAGTTTAGCTCCATCACAAACCAATAACAATGGCTTATTAATGTGTAGCACTGGGTGCTGTGGTCTATAACCCATCTGTTCATTTACTTATTGTCAAATAGTCATGAGCTTTATTGAGTGCTAAGTCCTGTTTTAGGTGCTGAGGACAGTGTTAAGCAAAACTGCTAGAATTTCTATTTTTCTTGAGTGAATTTAGTATAGAGAAGAAGTGTAGGTAGACATAAATGAGTGAATCTTGCAAATATGTAATTACAATCCATACCATTTTCTGTGCAGGAAAAATACAATCTGCTTCAGTGATTTCTAATCAGAGCAACAATCCATTTCCAAGGTGTGAGAATGCAGGTCCCAGTGTCCTCTGCATTCCAACCTCATTGCTTCTAGATCACAATTCTCAATCCTTAGCCCCTTTTCTTGAACATTCCACGTTACCTCTCCTTTCACCCTCTGAGCTCCTATCATCCTTGAAGGTCCAACTGCAATGTTAGTTTCTTGTTAGGTAGTATGAAATGGTCTCCCTGAGTCTGGGGTGGGGAAGCCCCCTCTACCTGCCCAGTTAATTCCCAGCTGTTCCTCTAGTACTCGTGTGACCTTAGTTTAGGCCCATGACATGGCTCTGTCCTGACCTCACTGTGCTCCCTTCAGACACGCATTTTCTCCCACCCAACTACTAACCAGGCTCTTCCCTGCTTAGCTTCTGAGATCAGATGAGATCAGGGGTGTTCGGGGTGGTATGGCCATAGACAAACAGATGTTCCAGCTCATCTGAAAGCCCTATCAAGTTATTTCCACATCAATTAACAATGAAGGGTGCTGTTGCCATAACTACATAAGCCTGGAGTTAGACACTGGTGTGTCCTGTCAAGGAGTCCTGCTCCTTGACATTCAGACTGAGCTGTGAGACTCCACCAAGGGCTCCGGCAGGTGCCCTCTCATGCTCCTCAGCTGAGGCACACCCCAAGTTGTGAGTTCAGCTATGGTTTATGATGCCTTCTCATTCTGAACTACCTGTACCGAACTGGGTTTGTAATTATAATACATGCCCAATAAATGTCTGTAGGACACAAAGGAAAAAAGAAAAAAAAAAGTTCACATGGCCATGAACTGAGTATAGGAGAAAAACCCATGCACACTGGAGGAAAAACCTATTAAATAGCCAGTAGTTAAGTTGTCCTCCAGGGAAAGGCCCTCAGTGCCCCAGCATGAGCAAAGAGTACTACAAGGGTCATCCCCAAAGGGTGTGGAGGGGATGCCCAGCACATGGACAGACTCTGGCCCACATAGGACAGAGGTCCCTTCTAATGGACTTGAGATTTCTATCCTGTGCTAAGAGACCAGGCTTGACATAGCATCCTAGGGCACTAAGGGTCTCCAGGTAGGAAATGAGGTGATGTGGAGTAGGACAGCAGGAGAGAAGGCTTTCACAGGTGGATTTTAAGATGCTCTCCTGCAGCTGGGCTCCAGCTCTGTTTTCCTGGGGTTAATTTCTCTTGGAGGCTTCAGGCACAGCTCAGCTGCATGGAGTGTGTGATGTCAGTTCTCTTTGTCAGGGAGTAATCAAATGAACCAAACAATAGTTTTTGCAGAAATGACTGGGAAGATATTCAGCAAGTTGGACTCCTTTGTCTTTCTTTCCTTTTTTTGACAGTCTCCCTGTCTTTCTGTGACTAGCATTGTCAGTAGCTCAGCATGGCAAGCTGACTCCACTGCAGCCATAAGCTCTGCTCTTTCTGCAGCCTCTCAGCCGGTCCTCCTACTCCACTGGCTGCTGAGCCAGCCTTTCCTAGAGAGAGAGAGCAAGCTGTGTGCTGCATTGCGGTAAAATTGCTTACAGAGCAGAGTGTCCCGGGTTCATGTTATTCCTCTAGCCATTCACGGGGGATGCTGTGCAGGGCTGTCTGGATGCAGCAGAACCAAGGACCCTCGCTATCCTAGATGCAGAACCCAGCCATAGCTGGGTGGGTTTGAGACTGCCCAGGGTGGCAGGAAACGAGATCATCTCTTGTTTATAGCCCAGGTCAGAAAGGAGCCACAGCTCAGAGGTGGAATGTTTACCCTATGCATTTAGTTTTGCATTTAACCAAGTTGACGGTGTCTTCTTGTGCCAAGCAGGTGTGAAATTTTGGAGTAAGGCTAGAAAGAGTCACTTCAGCTAGATTGAACTCAGAGCCCTAATGCTGGGCAAGATCATTCAAATTGGTTATTGTTACTCTGGCCATCCACTGTGCATAGGATGTTGTTCTGAATGATGCTGGGAAGAGGCAAAGAAAGAACAGTGGGTCCTCGTGGCTGAACATTTGAGAAGAAAATAGAATGAGTTTTAATGAAAGCTGTGCGTTGAGAACTCAGTGTGGGTTGCAAGAAACAAAACAGCTGGGAGGAAGAGTGCAGTGGAGAAGGCTTCCTGCAGGGGGTGAGTCTCAAATTCCATCTCAGGGGATCAGAAGTCTCAAGCAGCAAGGAGGCTGGAGCCATGCTGGGGATGGATGTGACCTGCCCACTCGGATAAGGAGGCTTCTTTCTCGAGGATATCAGCTTTGTAAGATGAGCTTCATTCTTCCCACTTATTAATTTGGAAAATTTAGAAAACAAAGCAGTATACACACAGTAGATGGCCATCAAGATTTCAGTATCATTTAATGCATTTATTCAGTGCAATTACAGTCAATCTAAGGAACAGTTATTGAATGCAATCTCTGTGCAATTGTAGAGAATACAGGCATGAGTAGGACCTGCCACTGTCCTCCAGGAGTGTAGACTTGCACAGTAGAGCCTGGGGGTGGGCTGTGGGGAGGCTGCAGCTGAAACAGGGTTAGTTGGATGAAAAGATGAGGGTTTGGAGGCAACGAATCTGGTCCAGGTCTGGATCTTGCTCCACTTTTTGGATGTCTGGGTTTTGTTTTGTTTTGTTTGGTTGAGACAGGGTCTTGTAATGTATCCCAGGTTGGGCTGGAACTAACTCTGTTGTCAAGGCTTGCCTCAAAATCATGATCCTCTTGTCTCAGCCTCCTCAGTGCTGAGATTCCAGGTGCATGCCACAACTGGCTTGGTTGTCTGTTTTGTAGTAAATTGTTGTTAGGTGCCCTTGAGTTGGTATCCAATTCATAGTAACCCCATGTACAACAGATGAAAGACTATTGTTAGTGCTTCTTTGCTTTTCATAGGGTTTTCAATGGCTGATTGAGAGTGGGCCGCCAGGTCCTCCTCCCAAGCCTATAGCACCTGGTGTTCCCAGGCTCTCTGCTATCCAAGTACTAACCAGGTCCGACCCTGCTTAGCTTCTAAGATCTGATGAGATCGGATGCCACAGTGGTATGCAGGTGATTATAGTAAATAGTATAGCTTTATGGACATTTCATTTGTATGTAAAGTGGGATTAATGATGCTTTTTTTCCTTGATGTGGGAGTTTTACAAGCATACAGGATCACATGTCCACAAATATTTTGTGAGGTGTAAACTGGTGCAGGGATCTGTACCAGTACTATGCATGTGAGTCATGGTATTGTTAGAAAAGCAGACTCAGCATTTTATCTGTATCTGTACCTTATGATTAAAATATAGCCATCTATGAGAACTAACATCAAATAACATGTCTATGAGGAAGAATTTTGAAAGCCTACTTTGAATGACCTATGGATTTCAGGAAAAAAACCTGAATTTTTTTAAAGGAGATGCTATGACATCTTTTCAGAAATGGAGAACAGCCTTTGCATATAATTGGTTTGATTTTATGTCATGTTATATGTTGTAGATGCAATATAGAAGAAAAAAATTGTGTAAAACAATTTGAGAGGGTGCTGGAAATTAGAGGAAGAGAGGAAAAGAAGATAATTATAAGAAGTACAAACAGAAAGAACATGACACATGAAGCAAATATAGACCTATTAGCAATACCAGAGTGATCTTGCACTAACGTAGGAGGCCAGGAGTCTAATCCTGCTCTGCATCAAGCTCTTGTTACTTGCCACATGTCTTACCTTTTGAGGGGGAAATATATTTACACACACATATAAAATATAATTATATATAATATGACATATATACAGGAATATATATATATATATACACACATATACACACTGAGGGGAAGCTCTTGTGGAAGGCTGGAAAGTGGTGACTGTCATACTGCTGGAATGACCATTTTCTTTTATGTCTGAAGTTGCCACAAAGGCCCTTTTTCTAGAATGTTCTTGAGCTACCACTTTATAAAATTTTATAAACCTATATCATTTGTAAAACATTTTCTTTCCCCAAACCTGTTTCAAGACTCTAACTATATTTCTCCAGCTGGGATTTACATGTACATATATAGCTGTCTTCTATATATATGTATGTATATATTTGTATATATATTTAGTATACACACACACACACACACACACATATATATGTTTAAGATGACAAATGATGAGGATTAAGGTTTTTGCCAGTCTAAAAATTCATGATACTAAACTTTTAGGGAAAGATGATAAAGTCATAATAGAGAATGTTAGAATATTTCATTTTGACCGGACATTGTGGCGCACACCTATAATACCAGCGGTGTGGGAGGCGGAGGCAGGAGGATCACAAGTTCAAGACCAGAGGAAGTCTGCATAACTTAGCGAGACCCTGTCTCAAAAAGTAAAAAAAAAAAAAAACAAAACAAAACAAAAAAACGGCTGGGGTGCAGCTCAGTGGTCCAGTACTTGTAGAGCATGCAAGTGTGAGGCCCTAGGTTCAACCCCAGTACCGCAAAAAAAGAATGTTTCATTTTGTTGTATGTAGGGTCACTAGAGTCAGACTGAGCTTGATGGGGCTTAACAATAACAACAACAAGAAGAAGTAATAATAATATCTAATATGAGCAGCCTAGGACATTGGGGTCAGAAACTCGATTTCTGTTCAAGTTCATTCAGTTTCTTGGATTAGCTTCCATCAGCCATTGGCATTCTGAGCAGTCCTCTGTTCCGAGTGAGTGTAATTATGACTCATTCTGTGTGTCCCAGAAGAACCATGTGCTGATGTCTTTGAGACAGCCTGAGCTGCGTAGATGAAAGGTGGCCACATCAATGTGACTGGATGAACCTGTGAAGAAGTGACTGAGCTTGAAGAGATGCTGTTTCAGAAATGTTATTTGAAAAAGGCAGGGCAGAGAACAGGCCATTCAGCAGCCAATAATCTATGAAGGAAAGAAAGAAAACCTAATGGTAAAGGAAGAGTAAGAGTAAAGAAGCAATGGTGCTGAAAAAGTGGGTATTATCTGGGTATTTCATAAGGAAAAGAATGTGAATGTGCTACAGTCACATCAACCTGTGATGTTATTAATGTTCATCTAAAGGATGCTTAAAGGTTTTAAGTGAGAGAAATTCATAAAGCATCTACCATCTTCATCACTGAATAACTTTTGCTGCCTACATTGTTTTTATATGGGTTTGGCCATTTTATTTTGTGGGAACTATATTTCCATTTTAGCATGCTCCTTGTCTACAATCCAGAGCAAAAGGGCTCAAGCAAAAGAAGGCGGGGAACAGACATTTAAAAGATGTCTTCCTATCTGTCGTGATGGGTTATGAGTATTACTGTCCACTCACAAATTCAGGATCAGTTTCCGAAAGATCCAGAAGAGAATTTATGGCTCCCCCAGATCTTCATTGCATAAAGAGTAATTTTAGCAATCAAAAACTCATAAGAGGCAAAAAGCATAACTTGTGTAGGGCAAACCCTCTGGCCATGGTGAAATGAAACAGAAAATAATACAACAGTTAACCTAGAATTCTATTCTCCAAGTATGATAAACTATATCAAACACAACCAATTCTCCCAAATAATACCTGGCCAGGGAAAAAATCAGAATTGCAATTGCATACTGATCAGAAACTAATAATAAAGAGAATGCTACGTATAATAATTTATAGAATAAGGCCAAGGCTATAAATAGAGAAAAAATAGATGGCATTTATTACTTTTATTTCTAAAGAAAAAAAAAAAACACTTAGTGTCATTGACTTTCTAGTGATGAAAGATTGTAAAAGTTCCATTATAAGAGAGTTAAATGATAAAGACTTGGATGCCAACACTGAAAAATTACTAAGTAGTAAGGCCAAATTGTGCATCCCTGTCCCTAGACATGATCCTGCCAACTTGTCCTTCTCCTTTTATTCAGGATGTCCTTCCATGCATACACTTTGATGCAACTATACTAAGTACAGGCAAATATTTCTGCTTTCCATTTTTATACAAAGGCATAATTTCCAGGCTGACTCCCTGATAGTACTGAGGGGAAGCACATGTGGAAGGCTGGAAAGCTGTGACTATCCTACTGCTGGAATGACCATTTTCTCTTATGTCTAAAATTGCCACAAATCTCTTTGTTCTAGAATGTTCCTGAGCTACCACATATTCATAGGATTATATTATTTGTACAACATTTTCTTTCCCTAAACCTTTCAGAATTCTGGCTGTATTTCTCTAGCTGGGATTTACATGTACTTATATAGCTGTCTTCTTCATTCTCAGTTTTGGAATAAGTAAAGCCTATTTCCTGTGTTTGCCAACCTTATTATCATTATTTTTTTCTTGAGTGCTTTGGTTTGTTCCTGCTGCCAAAACAAAATATTCAAGACTGGGTAATTTATGAAGTATAAAAATTAATTTTTCATTGTTCTGGATGCTGTAAGTATGAGGTCTAGGCACCAGCCCATTTGGTGTCTGATGAGACTGCATCTTAGCTTCAAAGGTGGTACCTGTTGCCACATGTTCACATGGCAGAAGGCTGTTGTTGTTGTTAGGTGCTGTTGAGTCAAGTCTGACTCACTGCTACCCTATGTATAATAGAATGAAACATTCCTGGACACTGTGCCATGCCAGAGACTATGTCAGTGCTTCTCTTCTATTCATTGGGCTTTTTATTTTTCCTTTGGGCTTTTAATGGCAGGCTGTTTTTTGGGATTGTTTTGGGAGTGGGCTGCCAAGTCCTTCTCCAATTTTTTTTTTGACACGGGATTGAACCCAGGGCCTCACACAAAGCAGCACTCCGCCAGCTGAGATAAACCCTAGTCCATGGCAGAAGGACAAAAAGGGCCCAGCTATTTCCCTCTAGTACCTTCATGAAGTACTTAATCCCATTTATATGAAGGCTGTGCTCTCATGCCTTATTTACTTCCTAGTGGCCCCATTAATACTATCATACTGGCGGTTGCATTCCAACACATGCATTTTAGGGACATATTCAGACTCTCTGCACAGAGTGCCTTATGTCTCTGCTGCTGCTCACCCCAACTTCTCAGTCCTCAAGGATCTTCATTCACTTTCTCTGCATTTTCAAAGTCTAATGTCATATAAGGATAAAAAAATGTACGCACTCAGATATATCAAGCACCATTGCCTTTCCTTTTGTATTATCACTCAGAAATTGATGGAGGTCTTTTTAGCATGAATCTATGGATGACAGATGAATAGACACTTTAATTTATGCTATAAAGATAGCCTCTTGTTCTATCCATCTTGACTAAATCAACACTGCTCTTTATTGCTATATCATTAACCCATTGTTTCATCTGGTCACTGTATGTGTATCTTCCTCTGGAACTCCAGTTTTCTATAAAATTCTATAAATTTCTATAAAATGAGAAGGTTTTGCTAGATTGTGCTCACAGTTTCATAACATTCTGTAATCTGCAATGATGACTTTTTATCCCAACTACCATCTTGAACAGGAAGTCCCAGCATTGCTAAGTAACTTCTATTCTTTTTCCCACATACATGATTTATTTTATTTTATGATTTTATTTTTTGTCAGTGCTGGGGATTAAAGATAGGGTCTTGTGCATGCTAAGTAAATGCTCTACCACTGAGCACCAACCACAGCCCTATATGATTTTATTTGATCAGTGATGTGAATGGCTGGATGGATATATTTTAAAGGAGTACCAGAAACATAAGGCTTACCTTGACTTGTGCATTGGTAGAGTGAGCACAGGCTAAGTACGGCTTCCTCAACACCTACCAGTCTATTGATGGGTGAATTTGCTTAAAAAAGAAATGAACTTCTTATTTTACAGAGAGAGAGAGAGAGAGAGAGAGAGAGAGAGAGAGAGAGAGAGAGAGGAAAATAGTTGAGAAGAGAGAGACCTTAATGCTTGCATGAGAAGCAACTCATACCTGAATGGAATCTACATTAATGGAGAAAGTAGCTGGGTAGTTTTCTGGAATACTAGTATGTAGACATGTTACACACACACAAAAGTGGCTAAATGTAAATTATCTCCACTCCCACTAACACTGAAAATGCTGTTCACTGGAAATTTGCTTACACTCTTTAAGTGGAAGAACAGGCAAAACTCCACTGATTGCTTTGCCACAGGGACATGCATTTATCTTGGCATTCAATGTCAGCTGGAGATTTGAAGCCCCAAAATGCAGGCCATGCTTTTATTTATTGGCTATGAATGATTTATTATGTTATCTAAATTCCTAACCTTTAATATGCTTCTCAGGATGTATCTGGTTTGGGAAATTATAAGGAAATGACCTGCAGGAAAAGGGAGAACTGTTTTGATAATTATTTTTTGTTTCAGGAATCAGCTCTTCTTCAGATATTAGAAGTGAATTATAATTAAATCTGTTTCTGCATATAATAGTTATTAGTAGAAAAATCACATGCTTGCTTCTTCCTACTAAGAAAATATTGAAGAAGTATTAAGGAATATTAATATGAAGGGGTTCAAGACCTCCACAATATTCGGTTTGTTTCTGATTTCCTGTGTCTGGCAAGGTGTTGTTGACAAGGACAGGACCATCTTAACACACAGTCCTGGGGGTGGAAATGCTCAGACCCAGCATCGTTTGCCTTTGTTCCCAGTTAAGTTTCCTTGTCATAGCTGCTCCTTCCTTGGTCAACACTGCATCTTGCTGGACTCCTATCTTTAACAAGAATTCTTCAGAAATTCCTGCCATCAACATAATTTGACTTTAGAATAACTGTTGGTCAATTCTTTCCCTCAGCAAATGCTTTCAGTAGCCAGCTAAGCAGAGGGCACTATGAGAAACAAAGCTGAATATAAACAAAACCTGTCCACCTAAAGTCCTGCTCATTATTGTTGTTAGGTGCCTGGGAGTCAGGTCTGATTCATAGTGACCCTAAGTACAACAGAATGAAACACTCCCTGATTCTGTGCCATGCACACAATCTTTTTTTTTATGTATAAGCCCATTGTTGCAGTTATTGTGTCATTCCATCTAGGTGAGGGTCTCCCTTTGTGTTCATTGACTCACCACTCTCCCAAACGTGATGTTGTCCTCCAGGGATTGGTCCCTCCTGACAACATGTCCAAAATACATAAGATGCAGTCTAGCCATCTTTGCTTCCAAAGAGCACTTTGTTTTCCCTTCTTCTAGGACGGATCTGTTGTTTCTTTTGGCAGGCTATGTTATATTCCATATTCACCTGGAACATCATGATTCAAAAACATCAATTCTCCTGTCTCCCTTATTCAATGTCCAGCTTTCACAACAATATGATGTGACTGAAAATACCATGGCATGAGTCAGGTGCACCTCCTTCTTCAATGTGACATCTTTAATTTTCAACACTTTAAAGTGGTCTTTTGCTATGGCTTTTCCCAACGCAATGCATCTTTTGATTTCTTGACTACTATTTCCCCAGGTGTTGATTATGGAACTAAGAAATGCAAAATCTAGCCAGGCACAGTGGCACACGCCCGTAATCCCAGTGGCTGGGGAGGCAGAGGCAGGAGGATTGCAAGTTCAAGACCAGGGGCAGTATGCGTAATTTAGCGAGACCCTGTCCCAAAAAGTGAAAAAAAATGGGCTGAGGGTGCAGCTCAGTGGTCCAGCACTTGCAGAGTATGCAAGCGCGAGGCCCTGGGTTCAACCCCCAGTACCGGATTAAAAAAAAAAAAAAAGGAATGCCAAATCTTGGACAACCACAATCTTTTCTCCATGTATCACGAAGTTGGATAATGACCTAATTGCAAGGACTTTTTGTTTTCTTGTTGTTGAGGTGGAATCCATATTGAATGCCTTGTTCTTTGATCTTCAGCAGTAAATGCTTCAAATCCTCTTCACTTTCAGCAAGCAGAATTGTGTCATCTGCATAACACAGGTTGTTAATGAGTATTCCTCCAATCATGATGTCACATTCTTCTTCATAAAACTCAGCTTCTCAGATTATTTTCTCAGCATAGAGGTTGAAAAGGTATGATGAAAGGATATAGACCTGACCCACAACTTTTCTGACTTTAATCCAAGCAGTGTTTGCTGGTTCTGTTCGAATGACTGCCTCCTGGTCCATGTACAGATTCCTCATGAGTACAATTAAGTGTTCTGGTGTTCCCATTCCTCAGAATGTTATCTATAATTTGTTGTGATCCACACAGTCACATGACTTTGGTTCATCAATAAAACATAGATAGACTTCTATCTGGTATTCTTTGCTTTTGGCTAATATTCATTTGACATTAGCAATGATGTTGCTGGTTCTATATCCTCTTCTGCATCTAGCTTGATTTTCTAGCATTTCCCTATTAATATACTGCTGTAGTCACTTCTGAATGATCTTTAGCAAAATTTTACTTGCATGAGATGTTAATGATATCATTCAATAATTTATGCATTCAGTTGGATCCCCTTCCTTAAAATGATCATGTAAATGTTTATATTAGTTTTGAATGTTTTCCTCTGGGCATAAAGATGTGTTTCTGAGTTACTAGAATAGGTATTAACTATGGATTGTGCTGATGGCTAATATCTATGCTAGGTGCTTCACAAGTTCCTGAGGCAATGAGGTGCTTTGTTTTCAAGTAAAATTTTCATTCTTTTTTATACAATTCTAGGAATAATGGGAACTAGGATTGGGAAAGGGAATACTTTTATCTGATGTGGGAGGCCCAGTCTAGATCTGAGTCAGTGCTTAGAGGGCAATGAAAATGACACACAATAAGAAGCATAAGGCCTTCAGATTGGGAGAGATCCCATTGTTTTGTAGAAAAAGTCACCAGCAGTACAGGCTTCATCAAGTAAGTGCCACTTGAGCCATTTGTACAAAGTGGCAGGTGTTCTGAGCAGAGGAGATGAGCAGAGAAGCCACAGCAAGTACTTGAAGCAAAGTAAACTATGAGGCAGAAAGGTGTGGAGCATGTTTGAGAATACTGAATGGCCGAAATTGGCCACTGTACTGAGTCAAAGTAAGGGAATGTTTGGAGATAAGGCGAAAATCATTGATTTTGGCCACGTTGTAATGTGCCTTGGACCTGAAGAACTAGAAATTAATTCAGTAGTTAATGAGAGTCATTAAAAGCTTTTGTGCTGAGAAATGATAGGATTAGAACTTCATATTAGGATTAATTCTGAAAGAGTGTATAAGTTACATTAATAGCATGGAGAAATAAGGAAGAAAGAGATTAGCTAAAAGGTTATTATAATTTTTCATTTCATGTCAGAAGTAATGGATGAGAGACTATGAGGACAATTGCAAAGGAGAAGATGGATTTGGGGGCTGTTTCCCAAAGTGAAATGTTCAGGAGGTTTCAATTGACCAAAAGAGATGAGGCAGGGACAAAAAACAATTTCAAACAATTCACATGTAAATGACTGGAGGTGGTGCCAAAGGTCAAGATGTCACTAACGGAGTACTACTACTTTATGCTTGGAGAGTTCCTTCCCCACTCTATTCTGATCATTAATTGGAAAGATTTTTTTCTCTTCTGCATTCTCATATTTTGTTCAATTCTATTAGAGCCTTTACCATGCTTCTCCTTCTTTGCATTGTAAGTTATTTAGGAGTAACTTTGATTACAAATTCCATGAAAGCATCTCTAGACTTCTAACAAAGTTTTTGGCAAGTAGTAGGTCTGCTGTCAGCACTTACCTTTGTCAGGAGAAGATGAAAGTCAGATAGTAGAAAAGTCAGTGAGAGAGATCAGTTCAATACTATGTTTCTTGAGCACAATTTTTTTTTAGTACTGGGGTGTTGAACCCAGGGCCTCTTGCATACTAGGCAAGAGCTCTACCAGTGAGCCACACACCAGCCACCTGTAAAATTATTTTGTTCTGAGATTGTCTCACCAAGTTGCACAGGCTGCCTCTGGCCTCAAACTTGAGATTCTCCTGCCTTGAATGTCTCCCAACAAGCTAGGATTACAGATGTGCACCACTGTGTCTGGTGAACACCACTTATTGTGTTAGGTGTAGATTTAGGGATGATTATAAGTAAGACTATCCCCTTAGTGATCAGTGGGTACCACAGACATATAAACAAATAATTGCTGCACTTTGGAAGGTATTATGAAAGAAAATTGCAGGGGGTGCTATGGCAACACAGAAGAGGAAGACACAATTATACTTGGAGAGAAGAGGCTGACTCAGGGGAGGCTTCTTAGAGGAGCCAGTAGCACTGAATGTGGACCAGTGTAAGGGAACTTAATGGTGGAGAAGAGGTAAGGATTGTGAATGATATTTTTCTCTTCTTTGGGGGAATGATCTAGTGTAACGGAAGAAATTAAAAATGAGAAAGAAACACAAAGAAGAGGAAGGGAGACAGGGAGGGAGAGAGAGGTGAGGGAGAGGGAGAAGGAGAGGGAGAGAATGGGATCAAAACCTAGAAGAAAGAGATGTGGGAATGGATCGTAAGGTCTCATGATACACTGCAATTGATGGCCACAAATATAATTTCCCTGAGTACATTTTAAAGTACCTTTCTACTTCCAAATAGATGTATGAATAACCATCATCCTTCCTTAGTCCATACCGAGGGGTGTAGTTTGGATATGGGAGAACTCCCAGAAGGATGGGAGATGCATAGGCCACTGCATTTTTGCTACAGTTTCTTGGTCAACCTATGATGTTTGTAGAGAAGAAGCCTACTGGAGAAGGCTAGAAGGAGGGCCAGGGGTTTAATTCTCAGTCTTTAAAGTAATGAGTTAATTGTTCACTTTACAAATAATCAAAACAAAGGAAAACAATTCCCATTTCAGAATGTTGTCTTAGAAGCAAAGATTGGAATGAGTCAGCAAAACTAAACTGAGAAACATAAAGAATGTGTTTCGATTTAACTAAAATCTTTGCTCGAGGTAGATATTTTGACCAACACTTTACCTCTTATAGATTAAAGTAAAGATCTGTGTTGAGAAGGAAAAGAGTCCTTGTGTAATTTCTAGGAAAGAAGAGAGGGAGATGCACAGAGAAAATTTTTGGATCACAAAATGTTAGTTGATACGTAACTATTTGCTGAAAAGACTCAATTCCAGAAATGATTTTCCCATTTGTAATTTGGCACTTAGAAGCTACCAAGCACAGAATATAGCCTGATTCTGGAATTAAAATATACTTACTAAAAATAAAGAAGCCTTTGTTTATCCTGAAGTTCCAAATAAAATAGATTGCTTCAAAAATCTATTCCTATTGATTCATTAGAAATGAAATCGGTTTTAATTTATTAAAAACTTTATTGAATTTCATAAAATTGGTTATTTAAAATTTACTTGGTTAATAGGATAACAAATTTTTGTAAGTCTTTATTTTCAAATATTCAAATCTAGTTGTTCTTATTTTTTTATTAAAAAGCTCTAAACTGTTATCACTGGAGGTTATGTCTTCGCATTCTATTAAGCTCTTCCTAACTCACCCATTTTTAATGATTTGTCCTTTTTGAATATATTCTCCCCTTTTATAGGTAAATATAACATTCACAAAGAAAAGTATATTAAAGTTATATGTACAATTTAACAAATATTTATCAAACCAACATTAGGATAACCACTGCCTAAGAAATAGCACAAAATTTTG
>VMDO01008388.1:0-32664 GCA_007922755.1 Pedetes capensis
CTCTCTCCCCAGTTTTGTTAATCTCTCTAGTTTCTGGGTTGGGCCTGAGGAGACAAGCCGATGAAGAGAAGCAAAAGGAATAAGGTATGGCTCTGAATCATGGTACAGCCACCAGGGCCATTGCTGTGTCCATGGAATCAAATCCAAAGACACAGATTCAGGATTCTTGTCAGCTCCAGACCTCAAGCCTGTTGTGGTATGTACTTCCTGCTCCTGATGTCCTTAAAAAGACTGGAGCTTCTGTCTCAAATGACCTGTCCCAATTGATAATGCATCCACTCTCCCAGAGAAGGGAAGAAGATTCATTCTTCAGAGGGCATAAACAGTCACTTCTTTTTTCATGTCTTAGGATACAGAGTAGGAGTGCTGTAAATGCCAAGCAGTATGGATTTTTAGAATGATGAGTCACTGCTTCTGGTTTTTGCAAGGCAATTATTCATCCAGTCTAAATCTCTTCAAGATGAGCCAGTAAGTCTATCATGTAGATGAGGAGAATGGCTCGGATCCCCTAAAGCCAAAGCATTTATTTAGGTCAAATAGTAAGGCTGGGGCAAATGACTTTTAGAAATTGTGCCTCTGTTTCTGAGAAAAGAATTGAACTTCAGAACTAAAGGGCTGAGATTGTTTACTAGTGTAACCCTTGGCTTCGACAATCCTATGGCACCAAAGATCTGAGCTATTTTTGTGGAAGAAGGAGTCTAGCTTATGCTTCATTTTCTTCAAGCAGATAGGCATCCAGTTCCTAAAAAATATTTCCTCAGCTCAGTTACAGAGATTTGATTAAGAGACAGCAGTATCATAAACAGTAAATCCGCAGGTTGTTTAAGGAAATAGATCCCCACAACTCAGCTTGTAAATGCCTGTTCTTCCTGCAGTTTCCCCATCTATAGTGCACTTGTTTTCTGCCTCCAGTCCTCCCCTGTCCTAAGCCACCACAATTTGGTCCCCAGGTTATGATTCCAAGCTTTAGCACTTCTCTCAGCTTAATTTTAAGTGCCCAGAAAATAGCTGCTTATTGCTCTCTGCACACCCTTTCTCCTGGTAGGGAAAAAAATCCTGTTACTTATAAAATCTGGGCTGGCTTCTGCTTTACAACTCCATTTGTTAAAGACAGGGCAATAAATCGTAGCTTGTTATCAGAAGAAGAGAACAAAAGTTCCCCACCCTAAACCTTACTGAGGCAGCCCTATCCCCTGGCTCACGCACAGGTATGTGCCAAACCACCCAGGAAAAGATACTGCTTCACTGACTTGCAAGGATCTATGAAACCAAAAGTCTGGACTTAATTCATGAAGAATCATTGTGCTTACCTGGCTATACAGGAGGGAGGGAAACTTTATATTTTTTTGTGCCCACTGTGTACCAAGTGGCCAGCCCTGTGTGCACCAGAGGGGACATTATTCTGCTCATTGACGCCTTTCCTTTTCAATGATCAAGAAGAAAATGTGTTGCAACTAAGGAATTTTAGAAACTATCCACTTTTCTACTTTTTTTTTTTTTTTGCAGTACTGGGGAGTTGAACCCAAGGCCTCATGCACATCCCCAGCCCCTTTTCATCTTGAGACAAGGTCTTGCTAAATTAAACAGGCTGCCTCTGGTGCCGAACTCTTGATCATTCTGCCTCAGCCTCCCGAGTAGCTGGGATTACAGGTGTGCACCACAGTACTTGGCAAAAGCATCTATTTTTAACCTTCAGCATTATCTTTTGAAGACTTTAGAGATATTAAATATTCCATTTTGCAAGGAGAAAGTGATTCAGAAAATGAGTTTGTGAAAGAAAGAACTATCCAGATTTTGAAATTCCAGTTACATAGATAACACTTTGCCAAATAGATTTACCTGTTTAAGTGCTAATTTCAATACCCCAATTTTGGCAGGATACAGCTAGCTGGGCACACATTGCAGAGATGGGGATGGGAGAAGGTAACACCCTAATACCAAGCAGTAGTTTTAGCCCAGTGACTCTCAACCTCCCCTCCCACCTGTTCTATTGCTACCGTAAGGATTTGGGGAACTCTGGAGCTGTGGTTCTTAAATTTTGGTGGGGCAAAAAGTTATCTGGGAAGCGTGTTAATTTGCAGATTCCTAGACCTGCTTCCCCAGGAAGTCTAAATTCAACAGGTCAGGGATGAGGCCCAGAACTATTTTTTTGGTGGTACTTGGGGGTTGAACCCAGGGCCTCACACATACTTTATAAGTGCTCTACCACTGGGCTGCACCCTGAGACCATATTTTTATTATTATTATTATTATTATTATTATTATTATTATTATTATTATCTTGAGTAAGGTCTTGCTAAAATTGCACAGGCTGCCTCTGGTCTCGAACCTGTGATCCTCCTGCCTCTACCTCCCAATTCTCTAGGATTACCATGCCCAGCAGGACTATGCATTTAAACAAACTCTGTTCTAGAGGTTTTTGGAGCCAAGGGTGAGCTAACTGAGGGCCAATAGTGGTATCAATCTTATGTCTTCCATTCCTTCTTGCCTTTCCTTGAGGGGAGGCCAGAGGCTGGTGACACCACTGTCACCTATACATCTTATCTTACATCCATGAAGACCGTTGAACCAACCCCTGAGGTCATTTAGTCCCTATTTTGTTTGTAAAACAAAAGCTGCAATGTTTTTGAGCTTTAAGAGATTAATTCAGAAAATATCATTCAAACTAGTTCTACCAAAATGTACTCAAAGAAAGCAATCATCATACAGAACTCCTTTCGTTTCATTCTTCGCTAACTTAGCTCTTAAAGTTAGTCCTGAGTACAAAGTATCTGTTCAATTCTGGTTAAAGAGATAAGGCAATCCTTCTGTACATATCAAACCTGAAGAGAATCTCTGGCCGAGCCATGTAGTAGAGTTTGATGGAATCACCCAGGCTTAAATGTTAACAGAGTAGTGGATTCCTTTGGCATCACAAGAAGTCAAGGGGAAACAAAAGAAAATCTCAAAACCATAATTTTAAATTCATCAGCCTATTTTCTCTTGCAAACAAAATGTCCCAAATAGAAGTGTCACCGGCAGCACAGCAGAGAGGTACAGCTCAGCATGGCCGCCTAGCCTGAGGAGTTCCCCTAGTTGGGCACTCCACTCAGGTTAAGCCTGGTCCTTGGCTTTATCACAGAAAAAAAATTTCAGGATGAGTCAGAGAGAGTGAAAAAAAGTCATAGAGTTTATTAAGTACATACTTTAGAATACATATGGGCCCTCAGACAGAGATAGGCATCCAAGACACAGATGCGGATTCAACCAAGAACGCGAAGAGAAGGAAGCCAAAACGAGAGAGGTGCACATGTTCCCTCCAGTTTTGTTTAACCTAGGGCACACCCCATGTGATATCAGTCCTGGGTGCCTAGCTCTGGGCACCCAGTATAATGTGAGTCATAGGCTAAAGGGGTGCCAATAAGATCAAAAGAAGAACGTCATTATTCAGGCTTTTCTGTTGGAGGAAGCTCCCTTTAGTAAAATGAGATTATACATTGTATAGGTTTAAGAAAAGTCACTAGGGAGTTGCCTGGGCATGTCTCAAAGAAGCACAGAATTACAGAGGGGAGGACAAAAGTTAAAAATTACATACATTTTGACTCCAAGCATGGCTTATTGCTATTTTAACATTTTCATTATTTAAAATGTCTCTCAAAAATAATGTCTCTATGCAGGCAGTCCTCACAGCAGTCTTCTTGGTAGTTCTGTCAAAGTTCTTGATTCTCAGCTGGCGAGATTCAATCCATATCCTGGGATGAAATCTCTTTCCCTTTCCATGTCCTGCAAATTTCCCTATCTTTCTATCTCACATCAGAAGGATCATTTTGAGTAACTCCATCTTGTTACAGACCAAGCATCTTCAAGTATCTTTTGTATGTCCTCAGACAGGTTATTGAACCTTTCTCAACTCTAGTTCCTTATCTACAAATTGGGATGATAATATCTAACTCAGAGTTGTAGTGAGGATTATATATATGGATGTTGGATAGGTTAGCTCAGATAGCTTAACGGGCTATATGAAAGAAAAGGGGTTGAAAATGACTTCTGCATTCAGCCCTGATGGATGAAACCACATGGGAGACAAATCTCTTAAGAACATTGAAAGGACTTATTCTAATGGTCCCCACAACCCTAATTCAATAGGAATAGCTGCCTGTGTATAAACAAAGGCAGATCTCTCCAGGACATCCATCTATGATCCCATTTTACTCAAGATTCACATTATGCTGGGCATCTAGGGCTGATGTCACACTGGGTGTGCCCTAGTTTGCATAAAACTAGAGGGTACCTGGGCTGGGTTTTGGCTCAGTTGGTAGAGTGCTGATTCACACTCTCTGAGGACCAGGGTTCAATCCTCAGCACCGCAAAATAGGAGGAAGACGTGGCAATCCACTCCCGAAGCAACCCTGGAGACAATCAGCCAGTGAAAACCCTATGAGGGTCACTATGAGTCAGATTGGACTCAATGGCACCTAACAAAAACAACAACAAGAGGGTACATATGCCCTCTCTTCTCTTCTCTTCTCTTCTCTTCTCTTCTCTCCTCTCCTCTCTCTCCTTCTGGGTATGCATGGCTCCCCTTCTCTGGGGTGGCTCCACACAAGCCACTCCTTCTCTCAGGCCTGCCATCTTCTCTATCCAAGGTACTTTTCCTTCCAGGAGCTTGCTTAACTTTCTCTCTGCCTTTACCTATCCCTGGAGAATATAAATATCCTTATTCCAATTCACCCAGAGAACCAAGGTTTGTTCAAGTTCCTTTCCAGGTTTATGTAAACTTCTCCAAGTGCCTCAGTATTCCCAGTAATAACTCCTTAAGGTGTACTATCTTTTAATAAATCTTGTCTACATTCTTTGTTATGTCTTCTGTGTCAGGGATAAATCCTTTTATATGCTGAACACAAGAACAGAGTTTGCTGTTGCTGGCCTCCCAGACCTGCATTTCCAGTAACACAGAGCATGATCAAAAGATATGGTGAATGTTTAAATTTAAAAAACTTATTATAGTAGCAGGCACATTTTCATTAATCTCCCTTAAAATACTATTGGTAGCTTCAAATGCACTTATTCAATCATTCTTGCTACTTTCTGAAGCAGTTCTGGAAGTTCTTTAGTTGTGCTGTTGTGACTGCCTCTGATAACATGAATCAATTCAAAATGTTTACCTTTCATGGTCATTTTGACTTTGGGGAAGAACCAGAAGTTGTGCAGTGGCAGATCTGGTGAAAAAGGTAGATGAGGACACACTGTAATGTTTTTATTTGACAAAAATTGCCATACCAGGAGCAATGTGTGACACAGAGCATTGTCATGATGGAGGATGAAACTAAAGATGCTCATGAAAAAGGACTTCCACAGCTGCTTCAGAAAGTGACAAGAACAATGAGATAAGTGTGTTCAAATCTGGGGAGAGGAATTAATGGCAATGTGTCTTTTAGTGTAATAATTTTTTTAAACATTCACAATATTTTTAAATCACACTTCATATAGTTCTTAGCATAGAACCTAACTAGTAAGTGCTGGATAAGAGCTATTATGATAGAACTGTATCATGAAATATATAAATTATAGAAAGCAAACTCTTTCTGAAATGTGAAGAATTGATTGAGCAGTGGAGTTCTTTTAGAGAGATGTGTTAAAAGAACTGTAGCAATTCAGAGATAAATTATGAATGTATGAACCAAGATAGTGGTTATGATAATAGAGAGGAAATTGGAACTGTAAAATACTTGGTATGGAGAGTGAACTGAATTGGTCACTAATTAGATAAGGGAGAAGTCTAAAATGACCATTACTACAGACCGTCACTTATTAATTCAATACATGTAACAACTGTTTGGAGCACTTTCAAGGTAATCCTGATGCTAGTTACTTTGATTCAATAAAGTATGAGCCCGCAAAAGCTGTATCTTAACTATTCCAGGTCTTCTGGGAAGGTCTGCTCACAACCCTGCTGGGAGTGGAATCCAGGGAATGTTGACCCTTGAACTCCTTGCCCATCAGCTTAATGACTTAGACTCTTAACAGGACCCTGAAGAATCACTTATCAGGGGCATGTTCACAAGTTCCCAGGCCCCTAGTGTATGATCAAGTAGCAGGAGATCAACAAGGGTGTCAAGGCAATTCAATGGAGAAAAATAAGTCTTCAACAAGTGGCCCTGAGCTGACTGGATATGCACATGCAATACAATGAAGTTGGAACTCTACTTCATACCACATATGAAAGATAACTAAAAATGGATCAAAGACCTAAATGTAAGTGCTAAAATTCTTGAAAGAAAACCTAGGGGAAAATCCTCATAGCCATGGATTTGACAATGAGTACTTATATGTGACAACAAAATCACAGGCAACAAAAGAAGAAATAGATAAATCAGACTTTATCAAAATTGAAAACACTTGTGCTTCAGAGTATACCATCAAGAAAGTGAAAAGAAAACTTATAAGTGGAAGGAAAATTTTGCAAATCATATATCTGATAGTGAACTTGTATCTAGAATATATAAAGAAATCCTATAATTAAAGAAAATGAAAATGTAACTTTTAAATGGATAAACGATCTGAATAAACATTCCTCCTAAAAGGATATATAAATGGCCAGTAACCATATGAAAAGATGCTCAATACCATTAGTCATCAGGGAAATGCAAATTGAAACTACAATGAAATACAACTTGACACCCACCAAATGAGTATCAGAGAGGATATACAAATTGGACTGCTCGTACACCGACAGTACAAATGTAAAATGGTGCAACCTCTTTGGAAAACAATTTCTCAAAAGTTTAAACATCAAATTGCCATAGGACCTAGCCATTCTATTCTTAGGATATATCCAAGAATTAAAAACCTGTATCTACACAAAAATTTGTGCATGAATGATTACAGCATCATTACTCATAATAACCAAAAAGTGGAAACAATCTAAATTTTCATCAACTGATGAAAGGGTTAAAAAATGTGGTCTTTCCATACAATGGGATATTATTCATTCATGAAATGGAATGAATTACTGATACATGCTACAACATGGATGAACCTGAAAAACATGCTAAGTGAAGGACCACATGTTGTATGATTCTATTTATATGACATGTTTAGACTAGACAAATCTATGTTCTTTACAAAGGAAATTGGTGATTCCCAGGGGCTGGGGAGAAGGGGAAATAGGGAGTGACATCCAATGAGAATAGGGTCTCCTTTTGGGTGATTAAAAAGAAAGTTCTGGAATTGATTGTGATGATGGTTGTAGAGTTGTATGAAAATATTGAAAACCATTGAATTATACACTTTAAATGGTTAAATGGTATAGTATATGAATTGTATCTCAACACTATTGAGGAGAGAGGATGAGAAGTGAAACAAGAAAAAGTCTGTCACATGAGTCCAAGTTCACAGCAGTCATGGGGGATCCTACACCTTTGGTGAAGTGACTGGTGGGTCCTGGATCACCAGGTATTTGATAATGTTACAAAACTCGAAGCCAAGGTGGGTGAGGGGGTGGCACACACCTGTAATCCCAGCCACTAGGGAGGGAGAGGCAGGAAGATCACAAATTCAAGGCCAGAGGCAGCCTGCATAATTTAGTGAGACTCTGACTCAAAATAAAACATAAAATGGGCATAGGGGTGCAGCCCAGTGGTAGAGCACTTGCAAAGTATGTGGGAGGCCCTGGGTTCAGCCTGCCAGTACTGAAAAAAAAAATCACCTGAGGTGAACAAAGCACCTGATGAAATATCTGGGTTAGGGAAGAACAAACCATCTTAGAAGAGGTACATTGTTTCTACCCTAACACCTACGAAATGCTTCTTTCCCCTCTAATTTCTCAGCAAATTATTTTGTGCGCTTTTGTTGTCAAGTCAGGACCATATGTACAATAGAACAAAACACTCCCCAATTCTGTGCCAGGCACATGATCTTACTTACGTTTAAGGCCATTGTTGCTGACACTGTGTCAGTCCATCTAGTTGAGGGTCTTCCTTTTTTCATTGCCTGACAATCTCCTGAACATTATGTCCTCCTCCAGGGGTTGATCCCTCCTGACCACATGTCCAAAATACGTAAGAAGCAGTCTAGCCATCCTAGCTTCCAAGGAGCACTCTGGTTGCACTTCTTCTAGAACAGATCTGTTGGTTCTTTTGGCAGCCCATGGTATATTCAATAGTCATCTCCAGCACCATAATTCAAAAGCATCAATTCTTATCCTGTCTCCCTTATTCAAAGTCCAGCTTTCACAACCCTATGATGTGACTGAAAATACCATGGCATGAGTCAGGCACACCTTTGTCTTCAATGTGACATCTTTAATTTTCAGTACTTTAAAGAGGTCTTTTGCAACAGCTCTCCCAATGCAATGTGTCTTTTGATTTCTTGACTGCTGCATCTGTGGGTATTGATGATAGAATGAAGTAAAGCAAAATCTTGGACAACCCAAATCTTTTCTCCATTTTCCATGAAGTTACTTACTGACTCAGTTGTAAAGATTTTTGTTTTACTGATGTTGAGGCACAGCCCATACTGAAAGCTGTGTTCTTTGATCTTCATCAGTGAATGTTTCAAATCCTCTTCACTTTTAGCAAGCAGAGTGGTGTCATCTGCATAATGCAGGCTGTTAATGAATCTTCCTCCAGTTAAGATGCCTTGTTCTTCATAAAGTCCAGCTTCTCAGATTATTTTCTCAGCATAGGGATTAAAGAGGTCCAGTGAAAGGATACAGCCCTGACACACACCTTTCCTGATTTCAACCCAGGTAGTGTTTCCTTGTTTGTTAAAATGACTGCCTCCTGGTCCATGTACAGATTCCTCATGAGTACAATTAAGTGTTCTGGTATTCCCATTCTTCGCAGTATTATCCATAATTTATTGTGATCCACACAGTCAAATACCTTTTCATAGTCAATAAAATATAGACATCTTTCTGATATTCTCTACTTTCAGCTAATATCCATCTGAATCATTTTGTCTATAGAAGCAAACAAAAGTGATAAAATCAAAACAACATTTGCATGGTATTTTAAAGCCAAAATTTCTATTTTGCTTTGGTGGCCTAGCTATAACCCTGTGGGTTGGTCTTTGTTTTGTTGTTTTAAAAAAAAAGGAAAGAAAAAAAAAACCTTTGCTAAATATGATGAGAGCAACTGACTCAAAGTTCTTTTGTTGTTGTTGTTAGGTGCTGTCAAGTCATGTGGGACTCATAGCCACCCTCATAGGGTTTTCCATGGCTGATTTTGTCAGGATTGCCTCTGATGTGGATTGCCATGTCCTCCTCCCATCAACATTCTTTTGGGAAGTAGTTAATGCCATTGAAAACAGATATTCTATACTGCACGAAGTTTTCAAAAGCATTTGTTGAAGGGTTACGAAATGCAAACTATTCAAATAAACATATAACTCAAGAAATAGAACAGTATTAGCTCCCAGAATCCCCCATTGTGCCTCCTTTCAGGCATTGCTGCCCCAAAACAAGCACTATCTCAGCACCGTGTATTTCTTTTGCCTAGTTTTAAACGTGAAATGAAGGGAGGCATATGGTGTAATTGCTTTTGTGTCTGGCTTCTTTCATTCAACATTTTGTTTATGAAACCCATCTATGTTGTTGTGTCTGCTTGCAGTCGATTCTCATTTTTGTATAGTATTCCATTGTGTAAAGAAACCATAGTATATTTATCCAACCTACTGTCAGGCAGTATTTGGATAATTTTTGGTTTGGGGCTGTTACAAAGAGTGCTGTGATCTATATTTGCATTTTAACATTCTTTTGTTGGTGTCACATTTATTTTGTTGATAAAACCAATTTTCCCAAGGAATGCCTGCAGCTGTGTTTTTAGTTCCAAACTAATCTATACTTTCTCTTTGACCTGTTGAGTTAATTAGGGCTGGATCAGTGAGGTCAAAAATGACAGATCAATTATCAAAGAGCTGGTGAGTAAAATCAACCTCCTATGACAAACACAGTTTATGAGTTGAAGCAAACAAGCACAATTTTCTACCCCAGACATTCTAACATGCAGTTTCCTATAATAAACATTCACAGTCTCAGGGTTACAAGTCAACAGTGTTTGGAGTTATTAAAACAAAGCTTGCAATACTATAGAAATGCTCTTTGCCCTTTTTGAGTTCACAGTCTTAGAAACTCAACTTCATAATGAAGATATATAGAAGACATGAAGATTTAGCTTAAATGTTGTGAAAACCGGTATGTAAATATTTGCTAAACTTTCTCCTTATCTGTCTAAGCAAAGGGCAATGGTTAATCCAGTGTTTTACATTCTAAAAAGTGCTCATGTCAACATCTTAAAATTTCTCTCCATGTTTTCTCATATTCTTTTTGAAACTTATGTTCTCTGGTTTCAATGTCAATCTTAAAGCTGAATCAAAGATACTCAGCACTTTATTTCCCACAATGGTGTATATATAAATCTCTCTGATAAATGTTACTAAATGTTTCAGTGAGTTGGACTGAATTAAATAACACTTTGTTGTTGTTGTTAGGTGCTGTCCAGTTGGTCAGACTCATAGCAACCCTCACAGGATTTTTTATGGCTGATTATTGCCGGATTGCCTTGAGAGTGGATTGCCGCATCCTTCTCCCATATAAGAAAATGGTAAATGAAGGAACATTCTCAATACAAAAGGCAAACACGAATGTTCCAACAGTAGAGGACAGAACGGAAGTTCCCCAGTCAATCATAACCCGGGAAAAGGTCACCAGTCTCCACCTCCCAAACAGGAAGTCCTCTCCCCACAAACATTTCCCTCCCTCTGGGGCCAACGGACGTCCTTCACCCCTATAAATACCCCAACAAACCTCCCCTCAGGCATGAACGTCGGTTGGGTAGGCTTCTGGGGCATTCCGAGGATTCACCTCTCACAGGCTCTCCCTCATCCAATAAACCCAGCTTTTGTTCTTACTGTAGGCTTTTCCCTCTCTCCTTCCCTGCTTTTCGGTCACTTGTTCTTTCATTTTCATGCCGAAATTCAGGACGCGGTTGAGAGTAAAGGTCCTGTCCTTCGTCTCACCGCCCCGTCCATCTTCTATCTTCTTCACAAGGCCCAAAGATAACGCCAAGCTCACTAGTAGGCTAAACGGAAGCAGCGGGAAAGTGACCTGAAATTCCTCTCTCAAATTGAGAGCTGGACTTTTGCTACCTTATTGCCACGTGAGCGGTGCAGGGGTTGTTTAAACTCATTCTCTGGCAAACCCTATTTTCCTTCCTTTTCTCTAACCCCACCCCTAAGGATAGGAACAAAGGGCCCCTTTGCTGTTTCCACTCTGCTCGAATAACACTGTCTTCTGCAGGGATTCCTCACCAGATTAAGGTAGGCAACCACCATCTTCCCCCTCCTCTTTACCCTATCTCCTGTCGAGGCCCATTACAGGACCTTCCTCCAGCTATTTTGCCTTTAGACACTTGGGGGGAGGGTCCTCCTCAAGGGCTTGGGAGATGTCCCTGTCCCTTGGAGAGGAACCACCTAAACCAGCCCCCAGCCCTTTAAGCCCCAAATCCTTTCCCCTTCCTCTTTTCTCTTTATCCCCGCCTCCCGCCATGGAGACCACACCTTCTGCCCCATCAGAATCCACACTCATCTGTCTCCTAAAAAACCCTCAAAACTTGCACCTTGTTTCCTGACATCAAGCTCCAACGATGTTATCGTTTGTCCTCTCAAATTTGGCTACAGTATACCCTAAACAACTCCAACCGCTGGCTTGAATTTGGGACTTTCTATCCTTCCATTCTGTAAGATCTTGATAATTTCCTGCTTTGAAACAATAGCCTAAGGTCTCTTACAGGCTTTCTTTTACTTTTGTTCTTGACCCTCTCTCCACAAACCCTGCTCCCCCTTACAAATTTTCCTTGCAGATACCCCTCTGACTCCTTCTACCCCTCAGCCCCCTCATTTTCAGATCATGACCCAGCTTATGAACCCCACCTTATCCACTAGCCCCCCACCCCCTCCTGTAAATTCTCTACCCCTCCTCCACCAACCCTTAACCACCTAGTACCCTCCCCCCACCCTACTGCATGCGCTTGCAAATGACTCTCATAACCTCTGAGGACCAGCCCTGCTCCTTTTACAGGAGGTGGTGGGAGCTAAAGGCCCAGTTTGAGGCCATGTCTCTTTCTCCATGGCTGATATGTCTCAAATTGAAAATAAATTAGGATCTTTTTCTGAAAACCCTGCCAAATATCGCAAAGAATTCCTCTGCCTGACCCAGACATACTATCTTACCTGGGTCAATATGTTGTTGTTGTTGTTGGGTGCTGTTGAGTCGGTATCCAACTCATAGCTACCCTCATAGGGTTTTCAATGGCTGACTGTTTTGGGATTGCCATGGGAGTGGATTGCCAGGCCCGTCTCCCATTTTTGCGGTGCTGGGAATTGAACTTGGGACCTCAGAGACTGCAGTGCAGAGCTCTACCTACTGAGCTAAATCCCAACCCTGATGGGTCAATATATATTATATCCTTACCCCTACCCTGATGCTAGATGAAGGATCTCATATCTGGCAGGCCGCAAGGGAACACGCAGACTGCCTTCATGGCCAAAATAGGGATGCCAATCCAGTATTAGGCAACGCACTTCTAACTAAGGACCCTAACTGGACATGCCAGTAGGGGGACGTGGGCATCATCCGCAGGGATCACATGATCACTTGCCCCTTACAAGGAATGATCAAAAATACTCATATACCTATTAACTACAAGAAAATCCAAGAAATCACCCAGGGCCCAGAAGAAAATCCCTCCCTTTTTATGGCACACCTCAGAGAAAGCATAACTAAATACACCAATCTGAATTTAACATTCCCTGAGGGGAACCTTCTCTCTCCATGTCCAATTCATTCGTCAGTCTGTTTTGGATATCAGGAGAAAACCCCCCAAACTGGAAAGGGGCCCTCAGACCCCTCAGAAAGATCTCCTAGACATAGCCTTTGTAGTCTTTAAAAACTGTGAGGAAGAGCAAAACTAGAAGAGGAGAAGAACCTAAAAACCAAATATCACTTCAGCCTCAGTCCTCCAAAACCCACAGCATACCAAATTGCATCCGAGCCCTGCTGGGGCCTGCACCATGGTGCAGCCTCCTGGCACTTTCTTTCTATACAGCAATGTTGGCCACTGGGCAAAAGCTTGCCCCAATCCCTGATCTCCCTCCAAGCCTTGTCCTATATGCAGACAGTGGGGGCACTGGAAGATGGACTGCTCTTGGGCAAAATCCTCGCCCTGGGGATGATCAGTCTGATGATAATCTCCCCCTTTCTCAACTACTGGAATGAGGAGGCTCAGGTTCCATTGCCCCAATGGCTACATCTAGCAATTCAGAGGAGCCCAGGGGTTCAGGGATAATGGCTGGCCAAATGGTCTCTTTCATGGTCAACACTGGGGCATCCTTCTCCTTACTCACTCACTGATCTGTCCCTACTCTTTAGGGCACCCACACAGTGGTTGGAGTCTCAGGAATAGCCTCCAACCCCCTCTAATGCCTCCCCTTCTTTGTACCTTTGGGGACCAAACCCTCACCCATATTTTTATCATTGTCCCCAACTGCCAGGTTCCTATCCTTGGCCAAGATATACTCCACCAGCTAGGAGCCTCCCTGTACCTTCTCTCCTTTCATACCACTACCATTTTTCTCTTAGAAAACTCTACCACAGACCCAACTCAAACTGAGACTCCACTCCCCAAACCTCTCCTAGACTTCACCCTACCCTCAATGTCTCCCCTCCAGGGACTCACTGATCCAACTGTATGGGACACTAGTGCCGCTCAGATTGCAAACCACCACACCCTTGTCCTCATCCATCTACAAAAGCCCCACTCCTCCATTAAGGTACCCCAATACCCACTCCTCCCCTCAACTCTCTGCAGCTTAAAACTCATCATAACCCACCTCCTTTCAGGGCACCTCCTTATCCCTACCAATTCTCCCTACAATAACCACATCCTTGGTGTCAGAAAGGATAATGGGGAATATAGACTAGTCCAGGATCTCCAAAAATCAATATGGCTGTAATTCCCACACACTCAGTGGTATCTAACCCCTTTCCCCTTCTCTCAAATATAACCCCCTACACCTCTTATTTCACTGTCCTTGACCTAAAGGATGCTTTTTTCACTATTCCCCTTTACCCCGCCTCCCACCCCTCTTTGCCTTCACTTGGACAGATCCTGACACCCACTAGTCCCAACAGCTCACCAGGACCATCTTTCCCCAGGGGTTCTAAGACAGCCCCCATTATTTTGGACAGGTCCTCCAGAAGGATCTTTCAACCCTTGACTTAGCCCCTAGCATCCTCCTTCAATATGTGGATAACCTACTCCTTTGTATTCTGTCCAAAGAGGACTGTGAAAATCACACTAAACTCCTCAATACCCTGGCTAACTGGGGTTACCAGGTATCCTGATCTAAAGCACAACTGGTCATACCTTCTGCTACATACATGGGCCTAATCCTGAGCCCTACATCATTTTCAATTCCCCCAGATCGGATCCATGCTCTCCTGGCAAACCCCATTCCCCAAACTAAAGGAGATCTTGTTTCTCTTCTTGTACTTTTCATTTTCTTCCACATCTGGATACCGAACATCTCCTTAATTGCACAACCCCTCAATGCTGCTGCCAAAGGAGATCTCAATGAACCTCTTTCCTCCTCGCCCCAGTCTCTAAAACCAGTTATCATCCTTCTCATAAATGCTCTTACCAGAACCTCCTCCCTCTACCTCCCTAATCCTACCAAACCCTTTTTTCTATACATCCATTCCAACAAGGGCCAAGCCCTGGGCTTACTCTGCCAGAAAGGAGGAGATACAATCCAACCTGTAGCCTATTTATGTAAACAACTCGACTCAGTATTTCAAGACTGGCCTTTCTTCCTCTGGGTCCTCATGGCTGCAATATTACTTATACCAGAGGCAGAAAAGATAACCCTACACCAACCTCTCACAGTACTGTCTTCTCATTCCCTCCCTGATCTACTTAGCTGCAAAGCTTTCCTGACCTTACCCTCCACATGAATCCAAATATTTGATGCACACCTCCTTAATCCCAAAGTCACTTTTGACCAACGCTCCACCCTAAATCCAGCTATCCTTCTACCCACAACCCCCCCACACTACCTATTAAATAAGAACCGCCCGACTCTTGTTCAGAAATAGTAGACCTCACCTCCAACACCTTTCAACACATAACTGACACCCACATAGATGGGGCCCCTAATTGATTTATTGGTGGCAGTGCTCACAAAACACCCCCCTTTCAGGCCAGATACACCTCATAGAAGGATATCACAATGACTCCTCCTGTATCCTCCCCTCAAGGGTCATTGAAGCCAAAACATTTCCCCAAGGCACCACATCAAAACAAGCAGAGCTGATAGCCCTTACTAGGACCTTGCAGCTTTCAGTAAACCAAACCACCAATATTTACACTGACTCTAAATATGCCTTGGGCTGGGATTTAGCTCAGTGGGTAGAGCGCTGCACTGCAGTCTCTGAGGCCCCAAGTTCAATTCCCAGAACCGCAAAAATGGGGGAAGGACCTGGCAATCCACTCCCAAGGCAATCCCGAAGCACTCAGCCATTGAAAACCCTATGAGGGTCGCTATGAGTCGGATACCAACTTGACGGCACCTAACAACAAATATGCCTTTAATATAATATACTCCAATGTTCTGATATGGAGAGAGAGGGGCTTCCTCCCACAGAAGGGTATACCCATTACCAATGGGAACTTAATTACCTGGCTCCTAGAGGCAGCACAAGTCCCTTCTGGAGCAGCCATAATCCACTGCAGAGGTCACCAAAAAGGAAGAGACTATATTTCATGGGCTAATAATCTGGCCTATGACCTAGCCAGAATGATTGCCTTAGGACATCCACCTCTAAGATATCTCTTCCTGGCCACCACAGAGCCCCCTCTTGCCCTTTCTTCTAAACCCCCCAGGGTCCTCAACCACCCCACCCTCAATAAGCTTAAACTGATATCCCCGTAAAAGACCTCAATTTTCCAGTACCTCCATTCTCTCTTCCACCCAGACTCCAAAACTTTATACACCTTCCAACGGTTCTACCTTGAATTGTCCCCCTCAGACCTAACCTACCTTCATCAACTCTCACAGTCCTGTTTTACCTGCCTCCAGACCAACCCCCAGAAAAATATCCACTTGGTGAGTAGGGTAAGGTAGGGGTCAGATGTTTGTCTGGAGGTTGGTCTGGAGGCCCCACCATGGCCACGATGGAGGGAAACCAGTACTAGATCCACATTTCTAACCTAAAGAAATGCCTACAGTCAACCTATCACTCAACCCCCACAGGACCAACCTCTCTGAAGATCACCTGACTTGGAACAATCCCAGAGGAACCAGCATACCAAGAAAAGAAAATTTCAATGACCCTCTCTGCCCCCGCATTCAAACACTTCCTAAGTACTCTCCTAGAGGACATCTCTATTTGTCACCTCCAAACCCCTACCTCCCCAGCCGACCTGTCCGATCTCATTAAAGAGCTCTGGCTCCAGGGTACTTTCCTCACCTTCACTCCTGTCCAAATCTCTTTATTCACCTTTGTCCTAATCCTCCTCTTGTTCTACCATGAATATCCACCCTCTGATATACATCTTCTACTTTCTAACCAGGGCTACAACCTTACCTGACTACCCATATCAAACTGTCAACTTAACCACCTCTCTCCTAAAACAATCTACCTCCTCCCTTGCCTCTTCTTGCTGGGTCTGCCTACACCTCTCTCAAGCTGCAAATCAAGCGTTCCTGATCTCCATTCAGGCATGGCTAATGGCCCCTGGAGGCTTCCATCATTGGGTTACCTACGTGCCAGAATCTGAAACTTCAAAAGGTAACTTCTGGGAAGGGGGGAGGACTTTAGGAAGAGGAGCAATATCCTGAACTTTCAGGTGACCCTAAAGGACCTCAAACATCCCCAATGCCTCCTCCAGGGCCCTATCCAAACTTGGATAACTCTGGCCCATCAAGAACCCCTCTGCATCTCACGACGCCCATTCCCAAGATCCACCAAAGTAAGAACCCTCACCCCTAATCTCTGCAACTTCACCCCCTTATCCAATGGTCCAACCAAACATACAAACCTCCCAATAGGAGCAGGTGCCAGCAGATACCTGTACTGACAGTTCCCCCCACCTTCTCTAAGAATACCACCAAGCCTGGTTGCCTCTACTGCCAAGGTGGGCTATACCCCCAGACATCCCTGGTCTCTTTCAGGTCACAGGAAGAGGCATCTGAGTCACTAACCCCCAGGTTTCCCCATACTCCCCCAACCTCTATCAGATACTCCCCCTGCCTCCTCACCCCTATACCAGAATGTTTCTGGACCTAAACTCTCTTTCTCTAATCCAGGTAACCCCAACCCTAGGAGACCTCTCTGACACCTTCCAGCTCCTCGTGGCCACGATATCGAAAACTTCACCCTCTTTTTCCATCTTGCTTACCAGAAAAAAAGGGCACCACAAAAGGGAAACTGTTCCAGCTGGCATGCTTTGACCTCTTCCCCTGCCTGGCCTATACTTCAGGATTATTCTGGACCTGTGGGAAGAACGTATACATATGCCTCCCCACCAATTGGACAGGAACTTGTGCCGTAACATATGTATCCCCACAAATCAACCTCCTTACTTCCAAGACCCTGATCCCCACCCTCCTTGCCCAGGGAACATCCATGAGACCCAAAAGGGCAATTCAGCTTATCCCCCTCTAGCCACTCTAGGAGTTCTATCAGGCATAGGGACAGGAATAGCTGGCCTGGGGATATCTCTTCACCACCTTACCCTCCTGACACAACAGCTGGCCTTCAGCTTGGAAGAAATCTCCAATCAGTACCTTTACAAGACCAAGTAGAGTCCCTAGCAGCTATGGTTCTCCAGAATCAACAAAGACTAGACCTCCTAACAGCAACTCATTGGGGAATTTGTGCCCTCCTGCAGGAACAATGTTGTTTCTCACCAGCCACTCACACATGGTATGGGCTGGGGCCCAAGCCTTATGAGACCTAGCCTCAAAAGTAAAAACCCAAGCCCATTCCCCCATTGGGTTCCCTGGTCTACCTACCTGACTCATACTGCTATTGACTACCCTGATTAGTCTCTTACTAACCTTCTCCTTTTTACCTTGCCTTATCAATCTTCTTCAGAAGTTCCTGTTGGGATGTATGGCCACCATCTCCAGGACAATCACACAAGAACATGTTAAGGCAATGTTCCTTCTACAGTCTCTAAGGGGAAACGCCCATCCCCTCATTGCCCCAACCAGCAAGAAGCAGCCAGATATGATGACTTCACCCCCATTCCTTCTTATACCCCTTTAGAAACCAAAATGAGGAACATTCTGAATACAAAAGGCTGACATGAACATTCCATGGAGATGGCAGAACAGAAATTCCCCAGTCAATCACAACCCAGGAAAAGGTCACTGCGCTCCATCTCCCAACCAAGAAGTTCTCTCCTCCTGAACATTTCCTGCACATGCCAACAGAAGTCCTTCAGCCCCATAAATACCCTCCACAAACCACCCATTGGGCACAGCCCTCATTCAGATGGACTCTCAAGAACTTCCAAGAGTTAGCCTCTCACAGGCTCTCCCTCATCCAATAAAGCCTGCTTTGTTTGGTTCATACTCTCGTCTTTTCTTCTCTCCTTCCTCCTTTTTAGACTCTTTTCATGTCAAGACACCACTAGGTGTTTTGATGGCTTCATTGCATTCTTTTACATTTCTGTGTTTTGGAGATATAATGGAGGAGAAGGTGGTATGATTAATTATGATTTGACTGTTGAAGTAGAATCAAGCATGATATAAACAAGAACCTAATACAAGATATAGAAGAAAGGTATGGAAAGTAAGAGAGGAAACTACAAGGAATATTTTAGTGTGTTGAATTACAGAGGGTGGCTGCACAAATCATTAATAATAAGCAAACTGAGGAAATTAGAATATCTGAGAAGCAATGAAAGGATGTCAAGTTCAATGGAGAGAATAGGAAAGAACTCTAAGGGTAGGAAAGTATTAAAATCACTAAATATCTTGCAGTACATATGTGAGTGAGTGACAAGAATCTGTGCTCTTAAAACCTTTATGACAAATAGGTGGAGCACAAAAGGCCCAGATGGAGGTTATTGTAGGTTGGTTCCCCGAAAGTAGACTTTGAGATGAGAATTCTGTGCAAATGATTTATTGGCAGATTTTCCAAAGTAGGAAACAAAACTGGAACTGGGAATGGAAGGAGACCAAGCAGAGCGGAGCACTCAGCCAAGCCCCATAGAGAGTAACAGGCTCAATCCTGAGGGAGTTCTGGGGACAGGTAGAAGTCATATCTCAGAGTTGTCCCCATCAGGTGCACTGGGATTGGGAATGTTTATACTCCTGGACTGTTAGTCATTGGTCAAGGGCCACCCTCAGGGGTACCTCTCTTTGCACAAGCATTGCAGGTGTCAGCAGCCTAGGGCAGCCCTCCAGCAAGCTGCTGCAGGTGCTGCTGTTGAGAGCGAGCACACACAGGAAGTAAATGAGAAAAAAAATGCTATAGGCATACAAAGGGTTAATGGGCCAAGCCCTCAGCATATGCTATGAACTCTAAAGCACTGTTATTAAAACTGGGGTAACACCATCAAAACAGAGGGGCAAGCAGAATTGGAGATTGAGAAATGAGGGAGAGGGCAGATACACTGTGGCTCCATCCTGGACCCCTTAGTAGATGTGCCAGTCAGCTTTCTGTCACTGGGACAAAATACCTGTGAAAAGTATGGTCACTTGGCTCCATTGTTCTGGGGTCTGTGACAAGGCAGAAAACATGGTGGGCAGGATGGCATGTAGCAAAGCTGTTTATTTCATGGTGGTCAAGCAGCAGAGAGAGGAGGGGATGAGGTCTCAATACCCCCTTCAAAGGAATGCTCCCAATTACCCAGCTTCCATCCACTAGGCCCCACCTCCTAAAAGTTCTACCACTTCCCAATAGTACTTCAGCAGGGGACCAAGCCCCCAATACATGAGCAGTTGGGGGACATTTAAGATCCAAATCAAAACAGCAGGTCACTGGGAGGCAGGCCAATCAAAATATTTCCTGGGATTCTACAACCTGGAGCTGAGAGATTCTCTTCCCTGTGGTTATGGAGTGGTGATAAGCCTGGAGCTTCTATAATAGCCACTACGTGGATCACTGTATTAGTTAGACTTTTCATCACTGTAACAGAAACAACTTAAAGAAGAAAAGATTTATTTTGCTCATGATTTCAGAGGTTCCAGTCCATCATGGCAAGGAGCATGGTAATGCAGCTCACATCATGGCAGATAGGAATGAGAGTGGCAACAGAGGCCAGGGTAAGATATAACCCCCATAGATCCATACTCATGACCTACTTCCTCCAACCAGGCCCCACCTTCCACAGTTATACCACTTCTCAATAGTCTATTCAAATTGTGAATCCATCAGTGGATTAAACCATTCATCTCTGGAACTGCTCTCACAGATACCTAGATGTGTGCTTTACTAATCTCCTAGGGGTTTTCAATCCAGTCAAGTTGAAAAGATCAACCATCACAATCACAGAGAGAAAGCAGGGGATACCTGAGAGAATGGCAGATGAATGATCAAAATGAGCCCTCATTGCATTTGAATCCTTAGTTCTAGTTTTTCCTCCCCTTTACTGTGGTTTAGTTTCAGGTACCAATTGATTCTCCTCTTCACTTTATTCTACAAATGGTTCCTGAGCATCTACTATGCCTAGAATTTCTCTAATATGGGGGCTAGGGAGGTGAAAAGACAAAGGTTCTATCCTCATGGAACATACAGTCTAGCGGGGGCGACAGCTAATACACAGATATGGCCATTTGCAATAGGGCTGACAAAGGAGGTCGTTCTGCAAAGAGACATTTGATCAGAGACCTGGCTGATGTAAAGATGTGAGGTAGGCAAGTACCTGGGCCAGATCTGATTTTTGTCTAGCACAGCCATAAGAGTCTGCAAAATTACAATGATTTTTTTGAAAATATCATGTTTCCTGGGGCTGTATTTGAGCAGACTTCCTGTTGCTCCAGTGGCTAAGGGAAGTTTCCTCCTATATCTGGTCTTACCAAGAAAGCTAACAGCAATGGCCTGTCTTTTTACTTTGCCTAACTTGTCTGAGTGTGCAAAAGGCTGTTCTTGATAAGACACAGCTAAAACATGATAGTCTGGGAGACTTTCCTGTATAGTAATTAACTTTTCTTCCCTATTTCAGCCATAAAATCATTTTTAATCAGTTTATGTGCCCTCCTAAAACATCAGACCTTGTGTTCCAGGATGTGTTCTTTGTCCTTATTTTCCTATTGATGTATCATTTGTATACAGTAAAATTCACCTTTTTCAGGTGTACAGTTCTATGATTTTGGACAGCAGAACCCCCACTACAGTCTAGAGAGAAATTTCTATCACCTCAAGGTTTGTGTCCTTGAGATCACCTTATATCCTTTTGTTTCCACTTTGCTTAAGAATTTGGGATGCTAAGATACACAGGCATGGAAAATGAAGTTAATATATAAAAACTGAAACTGAATCTTTGCCCAGGAGTTTGAGCAATACTGGATAGACAAACCATAATATAATGTCCACTAAACATATATTTTAATTGAGCTATTTCTTCTAGATACCTAAATAGACAATAGTTAATATTTGATCATTATAATGTTTTGGCAGTACTGAGGATTGAACCCAGGGCCTTGTGCATGCTAGGCAAGCACTCTACAACTGGGCTAACATCCCCAGCCCTTTTTCTATTTTTTATTTGGAGACAAATTCTTGCTAAATTCAACAGCCAGCCTCTGACTTCAAAGTTGTAATCTTCCTGCCTCAGCCTCCCCAGTGCTGGGATTATAAGTATGCACCACCACACCCAGTTCATTCAGCATCATCACACCCAGCTGAAAGTTATCATTTTTACCTGGATGTTCAAACTGTAAAGGATAGGTGAATTATATTACATAGCAATTTTCACTGAACACATATGCTTTGAGAATAATTGAACTGCTGCTTCTTGATGAGCAACTCCCGTTTAGTTGAGGTAGGATACTGCCTCAGGAATCATCTTTGTGACAGTTCTCTGAAGATGCTAGCTTTAAGATGGAAGGTAGGTAACCTCATTCCATTCATTATCCCCATTCTCTCCTGCAGCATCTATCAATGATGTTCCCCATCTCTCCATGGATATCACCATTTCCATTTTCAAACATGTCAGGTCTAGGGAAAGATGTCATTTAATCTTTCTCCTCTGAGTCCACTCCAGCTGGGTTCTCAGTAGCTAACATTTTTTAAGTGTCTGGCCAATTATTAATCACTTTATGATTGTTATCCCACTTTATTCTCACAAACCCCTACTAGCATCCAGGTAAATTTTCCAGAAGAAAAATGTAATGAACACATTCATAAAGTGTCACTGCCATGTAATCTGAGAACATTATCCCACTTGATTCTCATAGCAAATCCTATATTATTGATGAAAAACTGAGGCTCCAAAGGTATAAGACATTCCAGGCTCCTGGGACATCTGCCTCATGTTACCCTCATAGCTTGGTTGCTGTCGACCTTGTCCTCAGCTCTGCAGGAGGGGTAGGCTTCTCCTTCATTTCTTGTGCCTGGGTCTCTTGGTCTTTACTCAAGCATTCTGAGGGAGTCCATGAATTACCAAAATGCTCTCACCCTGGCTAAAATTTTTAAATAAAGTTTATTATGAAGATAGAGGGTTGTCTCACAGATCCCATGGTAGAAGGTAATGGTACGATTCTGTTAGGATTGGTACCAGGAGTTAGAAAGCAGGCAGGAAGGAACCAAGGCAACTTTGCCTGGTCTCTCCCTTTGGCTACATGTTCTCATTTGGTTAAACCTAAAGTCTTTTTTGCCTGCAGTCATACTACTGTGTGGTCCAATCCCATCAGATCTCCGAAGCTAACCAAGGTCCACCTGGTTAGTACTTGGATGGGAGACCACCTGGGAACACCAGGTGCTGTAGGCTTTAGAGAATGACCTAGCAACCCACTCCCAAAAAACAATCCACCATTGAAAACACTATGAATAGCAGAAAAGCACTGACAGTAGTGTTTTGCCTGCTATACATAGGGTCACTATGAGTCAGACACTAACTCGATGGCACCTAACAACAAACAACAAAAGTCTTTTTTATATAGGATACCTTTAACATCTGGTAACCAGTCTTCCTCAGAGCCTTGCTGCAAAGAGTATGGTCCATGGGCCAGTAGCATCAACACTACCTTGGAGATTATTAGAAATGCAGAGTCTCAGGCAGTACCCTAGACCTACTGCCTGAGATTTTACATTTCTAACAAGATCTGCAGTTGGTTTGTGAATGTTAGAGTTCAAGAATCACTAGCACTGGCTTAGAGCAAAATTAGGGGAAACACTAATCTATCAGGCCCTCATCAAATTAGGAGATTCAACTAATGCCTTTATGGCTTTTTAACCTCTAAATAAAAACATTAGCATGCTTGTTGGTGTGTTTATCTAGAGGCACCTCCTAGATATTCCATCAGAATGTGGGCCCCAAGAGACAAGGACTCAGTCCTATTATAGCTATGCCCTTACCAGCTAGAAGGAGGTCTGACCTATGGTAGGGACACAACGGATACTTTCTAGAAAATGAAAAACAGTGTAAGAAAAAGAACAAATGAATAGAATAGGATGGTCACCTGCTACTGCAACATTCTATCATGCTTGACTTTTCTTCAGCAGACAACATTGTAAAGATTCACTGGATGGAAATTAACCAGTTAAGGTGGGCAAACTGCTGAACCAAATAGATCTCAAACTGTGCGATGGCTCAAATGCAGTAAAAGTTTCTTTCTTGCTTACATACTACTCTTTAGCACATAAATGAACTATCAGGGTATCCTCCTCAGTACAGCCACTGTGAACCCACGTTGCCCTGGGTGTCATTTTATTTTATTTATTTTGTTTCATTGCAGCAACCAGAACAGGGAAAGGAGGTTGCAAGAGCACAAGGAAGATATGTATGGGCCAAGCATGAAAGTAGCAGTGGCACTTCATGCAGTGGCAAGCCCTCAAGATGGCCCCAATGAGCCTTGCCTGCTGGTATTCACATTCATGCATGGCCTGCTCCCACACTGAATGGGACTGGCCTGTGTAACAAGATATGGCAGAAAGGACTTCCAAGGGTGAATCTTGAAATGGCATGTCATTTCCAAGGTGGAATATTACCCTCTTACATCACCTGCTCTGAGTGAAGCCTGCTGCCATATCATGAGGAAGGACCCTCAAGCAGACCCACGGAGAGGCCTATAAGGCCTCCTGTCAATGGCAGTGTGAATGAGCCATCTTAAATCTGGATCTTCCAGGCCTGAGCCAGCCTGCAGAGGACTGTGGCCCAAGCCTACACTTTGCCCTCAGCTCATAACAGGCCCTGATCCAAACCACCTAATTAATAAGCTCCTGAATGCATGACCCCGAGAAACTAAGATAATAGGTGTTTGTTGTCTTAGGTTGCTAAGTTTCAGGGTAATTAGTTATGCAGCAATATATCATTAATATATTTCTGCTCATTTACTGGATAGCAACCAGTCACATGACTACATATAACTTCAAAAGAGGCTGGGAAATGTAGCTAGCCCAGAAAGAAGAGAACATGGATTTTGCTAAGCAGTCTCTAGGTTCTTCCACAAGAACAGACAGAATCTTAACAAGATAACAATAAAGTCAGGCAGAAATATAACTGAGAATCTGGGGTTGCAGCACAGAGCTACTAGACACACTTGACCCTTCTCTCCTAGAAAAGTCCAACCACCCTAAAGGGTTGTTCCTAGTCCTACCTCTTTCATTAAATCTCTATACACACCAGGCCACATTCTCCTTTCTCTCCAATCCTTCTCCTTTGAACTCTTACAGAATTTCTTGGCTTGATCTCATCTGTGTACAGCAATAAATGTCACTAGTTCAGAGACAAGAGACATTATAAGGTACTCAATCACATATTGTCTTGAGATAGCTCCTATATCACTATCTAGGATACTTATTTAACTTGTCATGTCTGTATATGTTGTCTTTCCAATTATATCTTAAGATCTTGGTGGGCAGAGGCCAATGGAGGTAGACGATATATGATGTGACCACATTAGCTCCATAATCTGTACAATGATTTATTGAAAACCACCAAATCTGATCTTAATTGGAGTTGAACTTTAATAAGAGTTCAGTCCCTTCCCTTGATCACTAAAGACATGATCATAACTATGATTTTAAAATTCTATTTGCTGAGCATTATTTCATATTCTTAGCAGTGCCTAGCACAAGGAGAGTCAATGAGTATTATTTGATTGTAATTTTAACAGCAACTGCAAATGAGAAACTTGATTAAATTTTATATAAGAGATACATAATGATATTTTGAAAAAGATCACAGCAAGAGGAGTTTTTAATCTAGATTTATTTTGACAGCATCTCATCACCTGTGGTTTACCAGACTCCAATCAACTTTAAATTTTAACCACTTCTTCTTGGGTTTATAAAAACACTCATCATATTGCCAGAAAATGTTATTTCATTTACTCTCATTAACAATCCCTCCTATGATCTATATTCATCATTTAAAATAATTGCAGGGGCTTTATGTTCACCTTCCATCTGTATCGTAGTTTGATGTCGAAAGTAATGACTCAAGAACTGACAAGTAGATATTGCCTTATAATAAATTTATGAAGAGTTTATCAAGCATGTGCACTGTTCTTTGTCAAGAATGTCATAGCTAAACATAGCAAGCAGACCATTTAAAGTAACAATGCTCATAGTAGAAGCTTTTAAGAATGATCACACATGCAGCTTTTTGAAAAGGCCAAGGTGAAAAACCACCCTTCGATCAATTTCTTGTGCTGACAAATACTTTGGTGACAACCTTAATATTTTCTGTTATGAAAAACTAAAGCTTTATTTTCATATCATATGTCAAGGTTTTTTAAGACATCTGAAATATTACAAAAATGTGCATCAGTCCAACTCATGGAATATGTGGTCTGTGTAAATCCTTGAAATCAATTATTTATGCTATATATAAAGATCATTTAAGGAAACTCAAGAATTTATGTTTAAAAATGCTGGACCTTTCAATGTGAGAGAGTAAAAAAAAAATGACTCTAAACTCTTCCCAAAGATGAATGCTCTGACTTGAATCACTACATGTTAAACACATTTTTCCTCTTTGCTGAATTAAATTATGGAATTGATTTGTTTTACAGATTCCAGAGAAATTTCAATGGCTTTGAGCAGCGGGCGTACTTATGGAAAGGACAAAGATCATTGGTTAAAAGAAAAAGTTCTTTGTATTGTGTCTTCATGTGTTCAGGTCCCAGAGTCCCTGAAGCAATATCAGCTAAGTTTGCCACACTGTGATCTTGTAAATAAAACATGACAATCTGAAGGTCACAAACTGTTTTACCAGGGTACTCTGACTACTAAAAGTAGAACCCATGATTAACACACATCTTCTTGTACAAATGTGCTCTTTATTCTGAGGAGTCAACAAAGTTCAATGTATAATCAGATTTCATAAGTTCACTTCCAGAAAAATTTTAAAATATGCTACTATCCCTTCATGAGAGGGTAAAGGAGGAGGTGAATAGGTGCAATGTATGGAAATGTCATCATGAAACCCATTAACTTGTACACTAAAAGTTACTAATAAAAAAGATGCAAAAACTGATTTAGTATCTATCAAACATCAAATTATTGTAGAAAAAATACAAATTGATGGCACTAATAGCAGGTTTACAGAGGAAGGAGTTTCTCTCTGGCCAGAAGGTGGTAAAGAGGGACTTCCATTGTGTCAATGCAGGTTCTGGGAAGTACTCTGAAATGTGCTCTGAAGTTAGTAAGACCCTTTAAATGTGAAGAAGAGTACTGCTTACTTTCAAGAATTACAGGGAATTGAGAAGCCAAGGAGACCCCATCTAACCCCTTATCCAGTTTGGGAAAGATTCCTCAAGAAGGTGCTAGCTTTATCCAGGAAGGGAAAGCCTTGGAGGCAGGGAGAAAAGGAGTGATACATAGTGTCCCTTAAAAGTGGCCCAGATGTAGGACTAGTGGTTGATCCATGACCTTCCTGGGCATCTTCATAGCTAGAGAAGAACAACCACAGAGCTTGCTATGACCTAATGGCCTCTGGGTAAGCCCCCTTCCTGTGCCTTAACCCTAGATTGCCCCTCTCCACCCAGACAGCACATCAGCCAGGAGCTCTAGAATTTTATGGGGAGAGAAATGGTAGATGCAAGTGCCTTCAATGCTGTAGGCATAATTTAGAACAACTTCTGAGAATTTTTTAAAAGTAAATTTTAGCCAGGTACAGTGGCACATGCCTGTAATCCCAGAGACTTAGGAGGCAGAGGCAGAAGGATCAAAACTTTTAGGCCAAAGACGGTGTAACATAGTGAGGCCCTGTTTCAAATTAAAAAGTATATAAAGGATTTGGGGGGTGCAGTTTAGTGGTAGAACACTTGCAAAGTCTGCACAAGATCCTGAGTTCAACCCCCTCCAGGTACCACAAAAATATAAATAAATAAATAAATTTATTGTATATTTAATGTATTATTTAACATAATTAGGGACTGCTTAGTTATGAGTTCAAATAATCATTTGAAATCATCTAATTCTGTGTTGCGGTTGAACATCAAAAGGATTTACTTGCAGATATGGAAATCATTCATTGGAACCTAAATTACAGGAGTAAATAGAAAGTACTTATTCCAGGCAGGCAGACCCAAGATAATAATACAACTCCTTTTAAAAGTGTAAGGGAAACATAATAACCAATCATAGCATTTAACAAAGAGTTCTTTAACAGTTACAATTTCAATTGTTATAACGTTTTCAAATGAAGGCTATCATGATTATATTTGTTAGAGTTGCATATAGCTGTTATTTCTCTATTCTGAGATACACTGAGCCTCCCACAGAGAACCAATTTACACACTGTATTCACTTGAGGTGTGCCTGCCCAGCTGTACTTTGTTTTAGCACATCAGAGACCAAATCAGTCGATTGAAAGAAGACTCATTTCTAACAGTCCTCATTTTTCTTTTAAAAAAATAAAAGGATACTTTCAGAGATAGACTCCATGCTTCCTCATGTAGCTTCACATGTACTTGAATAGAACTTAATAACCTTTTAATTCACATCACGTAGATTAGTTCTTCTCAAACTATTGTCACAGATCAATAATTTTATAAAATACAATGAAAATAAAGTATTAGAACAATATCTAAAACCATGGAAAATGCAAGCCTACTAATCACAAAATGAGACAGTCATGTTAAATTGTTATAAACTTTCCACGTGTTTATTCTCAATCCCTGTACTTATCACTAACCACTAACAGCTTGTGGTCTGGGGCTGGTCCAGGGACCATACTTTGAGTAACCCTGGTTAGTATAAGTCACGTTCACTATGACAAGTTCCATGGCTCAAAACTAATTTTTATTTAACCTTTCTTAATCAAATGGTCCTTCAAATAAGACAGCCATTGACAGTGACTTGGAAATCATCACCCCTTTTCCATTAACCTATACAGTATCACTTAATGTATATTCAAAATATGACAAGTCATTTTGTGTTAAGTAACTTCTGTAATGTGAAAACTACCTCTCATTTATCTGTGTATTGATTTTTCCTCCCCTATCTTATTTCTTGGGCTGGGATTTGGCTCAGTGGGTAGAGCGCTGTGCTGCAGTCTCGGAGGTCCCAAGTTCAATTCCCAGCACCACAAAAATGGGAGAAGGACCTGGCAATCCACTCCCAAGGCAATCCCGAAATAGTCAGCCATTGAAAACCCTATGAGGGTCACTATGAGTCGGATACCGACTAGACGACACCTAACAACAACAACAACAAAGTAGTTGCTAGTTGCTAATCTTATTTCTTAAATAGTTATGGATAGGAAGTATTGAATGTGGCATTTACCTGTGTAAGTTTTATTCCAATCATATTTACAGGAGTTACATACTATCTCTTGGTGAAAATTCAGCTCTGCAGATGTGTTCACTTTAACCTCCACAGTGTTCTTAAAACATTAAACTTTCAATATTCAGCCCCAGATACACATGGGTTGTCTGGTGGTCTTCTTTCAGTGTCTTACTTGGAACATCCTGCTATAGTATGAGGACATGGTACAGACCAGATCTACCCACATTAGAATTTCAGATCTGCCACATATTACTACGATGCTTCTTGTGCACCTAGACAAGCTGCTTAAATGCTGAGGCTCATTTTCCTCATTTACAAAATGGAGAAAATACTTAGATCATGAGATTCTTGGCCAGATTAAATAAGGCACAGTTAATGCAATCTGTGGCGCGTGTAGTTGAGCACATAATAATGTTAGTCCCCTTCCATGTCTCCCTATCCTCACCCCTAACCCTGATCTCTGCTCCCTTGGCATTTTGCCTCTGGTGGGCTTACTGCTTCTCTTTTCTGAAGAGGAGGATAAATGAACTCATCAAAAATATACTTTTGCCAAGTACAGAGGAAATGCTATGCTAATACAGGTTTGACACCTGGAAAAAAGATGACTCAAATTGGGCACTAAGTGAGAAGAAAAACTCAGAGGGAAAGAGCTGTTGAAAGCAGCTCTCCCAGAATATAAAAAATGCACACAAAAAGAAAAAAGCAGTGAGTGCTCATCCATCTAATGGCGCCTTCTTGCCCTCTTGCCTCCCAGTGTGGCTGACAAGAATCATTGCCTGAACAGTGCCACACTTTCAGGAAACCATTTGACCCCTGTGTTATTTCTAATTCTAAATTAGGAAAGTATGTGCTTCTCTATGAAATATGAAGGTTTCCATGATTTTAGAAAATTCCTTTAGTGGAATTTTATGTTTTTTCAGGCATTTTGCTTCTTTTGAAAAACCAATCTCTAAGGTAATGGTTCAGTACTAAAATTATTGCATTTATCATTTAATTCAAATATGACTGACATGAACGTATTCATAAAGCCAATATAGCCTGTTGCAAGGCACTATATGTGCTTTTTTGTCAATTGCCTAAGCTGACACTATCAAGCTACACTCAGTACAATGATTCCATCCCACACTCTTGATTTGGTACACTTATAAGTCAATGTATATTGTTCAGTCAATCAGTTTAATTAAACATGTTGCTGTTCTTGTTAGGTGTCGTGAGTCATGTCTGACTCTTAATGATCCTATGTACAACAGAACAAAAACCTCCCCAACACTGTGCCATGCCTGGCACTATTGTCAGTGCTTCTCTGCTAGTCATACGGTTTTCAATAGCTGATTGTATTGGGAGTGGGCTGCTGGGTCCTTCTCCCAAGTCTACAGCATCTCATATTACCAGGTAGTCTCCCATCTAAGGACTAACCATGCCAGGGTAATATGGCTGTAAACAAACGTTATAACTAACGTTAATTAAACAGTAGTCATATTTAATTACCACCCTGACATCCTGTCCTATCTGATCTCAGAAGCTAAGCAGGGTTGGGCCTGGTTAGTCCTTGGATGAGAGACTGCCTGGTAATATGGGCTGCTGCAGGCTTGGGAGAAGGACCTGGCAGCCCACTCCCAGAACAATCAACCATTGAAAACCCTGTGAATAGCAGAGAAGCACTGACAATAGTGCTGGGAATGGCACAGTGTTGAGGAGTGTTTCATTCTGTTGTACTTAGGGTCCCTATGAGTCAGACTCACTCACAGCACCTAACAACAATAACAATAGTTATAAAATTTAGCCAAGCACCGTGGTACACACCTTTAATCCCAGCAACTTGGGAGGCTGAGGCAAGAAAATTACAAATTCAAGGCTAGAGGCAGCCTATGTAACTTACCCAGACTCTGTCTCCAAATTTTAAAAAAAAGTAAAATAAATAATGGCTGGGGGTGTGGTGCAGTGGTAGAGCACTTGCAAAGTCGGCGCAAACCCTAGGTTCAACTCCAAGTACTCCAAAAAAAAAAAAGTTAGATCATTACTAAAAGTCTCAAACAATTTAGAAATAAAAGAATTTAAAAATTAAAGTCTTTCCTCTACCACTATAACCCACCATCCCACTCACATACCAACAAACATAATACCTTCCTACATCTCCATGGAGATCCTTCTGGCCCTAAGATACTGTGTACCTCTGCCTTGCTACTCAACTCAATATGAAACTTTGGGCATAACCCATTAATCAGCCTAGCCATTCTGCTTTGCACCATGAAAGTTCTTGCTGCTTCTCTTTTAATTCCACTCCATGGCCTCCTTAGATACTAGAACCCTCTTTACTTAAGAATTCCAGCCCACTATAACAAAAATTAATTACTAATGTTTTTGAAACTGGTAATAATTTGTGAGGATTGCCTTATGTTGTACTTAAACATAAATTTAGCTGAAGATATAACACAGTTTGCCTCAGAAGTAAAGAAAACAGCATGGTACTGACACAAAAACAGATGTGTAGACCAGTGGAATAGAATAGAGGATCCAGAAATAAACCCACACAGCTACCCTCAGCTGATGTTTGATAAATGTGCCAAAAACATACATTGGAGAAAAAGACAGCCTTTTCAAATGGTGCTGGGAAAACTAGATACACACATGTAGAAAACTGAAACTAGATAATCTATCTTCTCTCTCACCTTGTACAAAAATCAGTTCAAAATGGATCAAAGACTTTAATGTAAAACTTAAATCTTTGCAACAGTTGAGGAAAAACATAGGATGAACACTTCAAGATATAGGGATAAACAAGGACTTTCTGAAATGGATTCCAATAGCTCATAAAATAATAGGAACAATTGGGAATGCATCAAGTTAAAAAGCATCTACACAGCAAAGGAGTCAAGAGTGAAGAGACAACCTACAGAATTGGAGAAAACGCATCTGATAGGAGATTAATATCTTGTTGCTGTTATTTTTGCTGCTGTTAGATGCTATAGTGTCAGGTCCAACTCATAGTGATCCTATACACATCAGAAAGAAACACTCCCTGACACTGTGCCATGCCCAGAGCTCTGTCAGTGCTTCTCTGCTATTCATAGGGTTTCCATTGGCAGATTGTTTCAGAAGTGGGCTGCCAGGTCCTTCTCCAGTTTTTGCAGTGCTGAGGATTGAACCCAACTGAGCTAAACCCAATTTGGAACATATAAAGAACTCAAAAAATTAAATACCAAAAACCTCACCCAATCAAAAAATGGGCAAACAAGTTGGGCAGTTCTCAAAAGAAGAAATACAAATAGCCAATTACCATATGAAAAAATGTTCAACATCTTTAGCCATCAGGAAAATGTGAATCAAAACTCATTGAGATTCCATATTACCTCATTCAGAATAGCTACCATCAATAAAACAAATGGCAACAAATGCTGGGGAGAATGATAAGAGAAAGGAACCCTCATACACTGCTGGTGAGAAAGTAAGTTAGTGCAGCCACTATGGAAATCAGTATGGAGGTTCCTCAAAAAAGTTAAAACCACTAAATGACCCAGCTATACCACTCCTGGGGACTGTTTATGGGGACAAAGGGGACCTGAGAGGGTAATGGGCTATTAATATTAGCAATGTACAATGATATGCATGTATGGAAATGTCATAATTAAGCCCATTAATTTGTACACTAACTTAAAAATTACTAATAAAAAAACTTAAAAAGTGTCAGTTAAGCCAAAGTCCCCTAGCAAGTCTTC
>VMDO01008388.1:32764-84462 GCA_007922755.1 Pedetes capensis
GGGAAGGGAAAGAAGCAGAATTGGACAAAGGGAGAAATGAAGTGGCAATACGATGATCCCAAGGATACTAATTAATAGATGTTTTGCTTACTAAATTCTGTCTCAGGGATTGCAGAATAGGAACCCCACCTGCAACAGTGTTGCTATGCATTATAACATGTAGTGTGATAAAATAAAAATATTTTGGTCTACTCACTTTAAATATGATTCCACTTGAGTACAGTCAGACTTTAGGCTCAGGGGCATTTAATCCTGCTAGCCAAGAAAAGCACAATGTCCTTTGTGGACATAACCATCACTTCTCATGAACTGCACTTGCTGATAACCAGAAAAGATAGGAAAACTGGGATTTTTAAAGAGACATATCAAATCTTATAGAAAGGCAGTTCAATGTAGGAAACATACTTAGGTTTAAAAGATCTAGATGTGCCCACTTAATACTAGGTTTAGAAGTTCTGATTAGATTAGAAAACATGAGATTTCCAAAAGAAAAAGAAAGCACCAAGAATTCCACATTGCAACATGAATCTCTACATCTTTTTGTAAGATCACTAAATTTAGACAGAGGAAGGATCACTCCTCATTACTGATGAAAAAATATACTTGACAATAGCTGTGGGTGGACTTGCTAGTTGGTCCCCAAGGAATTCAAGATTAAAAAAGAAAAAACAGTCATCCTTTAAAATTTTTCTATAGTGATGACAGCTATCGCAGTGTGCACTCTTTTGACCTAACATTCAAATCTAGCTGATCTGCTGCTAGAAGAGTCTGATGATTAAAATGTTTATTTAGCTAATAAAATTAGTCAATGTCACTAGATAGAAAGAGATTATTGTAACTGAATAATGACAAGAAAAATGTCATCAAATTGATTCATTTGCAAGGATAGGCTAGCAGAGAAAATAGAAAGTAAAAACATCTTAATGTATCACATATCAAGAATTATTGAGTCCCCTTACTTTTCTCCATTATCTATGGGGACTTTGGCTACCCATTTCCCATATTTTATCAGAGTGAAAAATATCTATCTGTAGTTAGAAAATTATGGCCAGTAAAAATTATACTATTTATCCAAATCCTACATGAAAAGAATTATAAATAGGAGAAAGTTATGAATTGACATGCTGTTGTACTAAGAAACCTTCATCACCAAGGAGATAAAAGTTAACCTTTTCCCCTCCACCTACTCTCTGCCACCCACACCTCTCTTATCAGAATCATCTGACCAGAATCTTCCTCTAGGTAGAGGACTTTGTACTAGCTTTAATGATTTCTCATCAGAACCATTAAATCAATATCCTTAAATCTTTTTCTCATGTATATTTTCAAATAATGCTTATGGAAAGGTGGTTTTCAATGGCTGTTGGGAGTGGGCTGCCAGGTCCTTCTCTCAAGCCTACAGCACTCAGTATTCCCAGGCAGTCTCTGATCCAAACACTAACCAGGCCCAACCCTGCTTAGCTTCTGAGATGTGACAGGATTGGATGCCATAGTGTTACTCAGTTGATAGAATGCTATTCTCTGCTCTCTGAGGCCCTGGGTTCAATCCCCAGCACCATAGAAATTGGATAAGGACATGGCAATACTCTCTCCCAAGCAATCTCAAAACAATCAGCCATTGAAAACCCTTGAATAGCAGAGAAGCACTGACATAGTGCCCAGCATGGCACAGTGTTGGGGACTGTTTCGTTCTGTTTTAGATAGGGTCCAACTATGAGTTGGACCCGACTCAACAGCACCTAACAACAACAACACTGAAAAGCTGAGATAAGGCAGATTCTGAAAAGGAATGCAAGTTCCTAAAGGAACAGGGCTGTCATGGCAGAAGCAACAATCTATATGCTCCATACTCCTAGAGCTTCTGGGGAAAAAGAGGATGTACCAGTCAACTATGATTGCAATATTTCTGTGTAATGGACAACCACATAATCTCAGTGGCAAACAACAGTGAGCAGTTATGCAGTGCATAAGGCTGTGAGTTGATGGGTTAAGGTGATCTGGTGTTGGCTTTGTCTGAGTGACTCTGCTGATCTCTGCTGGGCTTACTTATGCAGCTGTAGGCTTGGCTGAATATCAATAACGCTGGTCAGGGTTTGACTTGAGTAATTTGATTCTGCTCTACATGTCTCTCATCCTTTTTCTGGAACCAACAGGCTATCCTGGGGATGTGCTTCTCAAGGTGGTGGTGGGGTTAGGTGCCATTGAGTTGGTTCCAAATCATAGCAACCCTATGTACAAAAGAATGAAACAGTCCCCAACACTGTGGTATGCCTGGCACTGTCAGTGTTTCTCTGCTATTCATAGGGTTTTCAATGGCTGACTGTTTCAGGATTGTCTCAGGAGTGGGTTGCCAGGCTCTTCTCCCATTTTAGTAGTGCTGGGGATCCCACCCAGGGCCTCAGAGAGTGCACAGCAGCACTGTACCAACTGAGCTAAACCCCAGTCCCTCTCAAGATATTGGCAGAAGTATAAGAGAGCAAATGTAATCATTCACATGCTTCTAATTTTGATCATGTCACACTTGTTAATGTTCCATTAGCCAAAGCTCATCACATGGTCAAACTTGAAGTCAAGCACCAGAGATATACAGTCCACCTCCTTGGTGGGAAGACTTCAAAGTCATAGAGCAAATGGTGTAGATACAGAATGAAGTGCAAAACAACTAGGATTGAAAAAGTAATTCAATCGACAACAGGGGAAAAGCAGAGGCAGCTGATCTGAGATCATACTGGCACATACTGATGTGCAAGTGTATCCTCCACAACAGCACCTGGCAAAAGGGGTGGTGGGAGCTGGAATCCAGCCCACACTCCCCTCCATGAAGCCATGCCTCCTGGCATAAAGCTGTGTCCTTCTATAACAAAAGCACTGCACAGGTTAGCGAAGCCCTGTTTAAGATTCACCAGGAAAGGCTTCACAAACTACTACTTGTGTTATGGTCCACATTGATGCAATTTTAAACTGTCTCATGAGGTCCTTCAATTCCATGTACTCTGCTTCACTTACCTCCTTCTCCAAAATCTCTGTCTCAGATATCATTTCAAACACATGCAGCATATATGAATCTCAGGCCACAAACCCAGGTTGCCACAACTTTTAACTTATTTTCTATAGCTAACTGAATTTCCTTCTTAGGTCTCCATTCATTCAATGGTGGAAAATCAATTCCAACACCACCCCTTCTCCAGGTTGTGTCAAATACATGGGAGACATATCATCATACATTCAATGGAAGAACTGGTGTGCAGTCATCATCTACCAATGAAATGTGAAAATGAGGCATGCCCATAAAATCTTCTCACGTATGATCTTCCATTCTCCTTCTGCAAGTTAAAACCTCGGAAACCATGAGTCAAAGATGCAAGACCATAAGAGGGTAAGAGCCTTAGATCCCCAAGTCATCACATAGAGTAGAGCCAGCTACCAATCAGGAATATTCTTTTTGGATTTACATAAGAAGAAATAAAATCTTATTTGATTAAGCCACTGACAGTAGGATTTACCTTTGTAGTGGCTATAATAGTGTCAATGACTGGGAAATATCATAGAATGACCAGACTACACTTATAACAAAACTTTTGAAATCACTAACTCAATGTGCAACTCATTGACATAGTTATGGGTTTTTCTCCAACCATATTAATCTTCTCAGTGCAGATGTGGGGTTAGCAGAATCCTGTTGTCACCCCCTAGATTTCTCTCCCTCATCCTCAATAATTTTTTAATACCAAGATTACTATTTTTTCTCAATGTACTCTTGCCATAATTCCTTTTAAAAATTAGGCATATTTCTAGCCTATTGTGCCAGCTCATTCAGGAAGAAGCATGTGTCTTAGGTCAGTTTATCTAGAAACAGAATCTAAAATGAAGATTTTTACACAAGTAATTTATTGAAGAATTGTTCTCAGGAGCACTAGGAAGTAAGGAAGGGAGAGAACCAGGATAGGACAGAAGCAGCCAAGCAAAGATGTAGTTTCCACTAAAGTCTGGCCTATCTTGATCCCACAAAGATCTCTGAAGCATAAGTGACACCATAGTTATCCCACCTTGAGGTAAAGGAGAGGACAAGATTTTATCCCCTTCCCTCAAAGTAGTCCTTTGTTGACTATGAGCAGCCCACAGAGGAAAAGCATAATCCCCAAGGCATTTCAAAGAAAGCAGTCGCAACTGACTCATGAGAGTTCTCCAGAAAAAAGTGCAACTATGAGCCATAAGCCTGCAGCCATACCACTATGGCATCTGATGCCATCAGATCTTAGAAGCTAAGCAGGGTCAGGCCTGGTTAGTCCTTGGATGGGAGACTGCCTGGGAATACCAGATACTGCAGGCTTGGGAGAAGGACCCAGAAACCCACTCCCAAAAATCAATCAGCCATTGAAAACCCTGTGAATAGCAGAGAAGCACTGACAATAGTGTTTCACCTGTTGTAGGGTCACTATGAGTGAGACACTGACTCAACGGCACCTAACAACAACAACAATGAGCCACAAACAGCTCTCACAGTATACTTCCACAGCCCAGCAAAGGAGATCTTAGTGGCACACCTGCAGTCTTCCATGGCATGTTACCAAGAGTCATTTTCCTGTAAGAAAAATATGCTTTTCCTTGTGTGGCCTTGTCCTTCAGAAGGAATCTGACCAGACCACTTCTCTCTGAGACAATTTGGCCAGCTGCCTAGCATAGCTACCCAGTCAGCCTCACTGTTGGTCCAAGGTCAGAGCAGACAGATGTCTGCAGCACAGCAAGCCACCTGGGAAAAGCCAGCACTAAAGCTAAATCTACATCCAGAATAAAAAGCAATACCATGCAGGTGTTAGCCTGAATTGTTACTGCTCATACCTCATTTCAGCTGCAATAATTTTATGCAGTCCTTAGATCTACTATCTCATTAGGAATAAATAAAGCTGAAAGAAAGATGATTTGCACTGTCAACCACACCGAGGTCCACAATTTTTTGTGCAGGTAGCTGAATTTTCCATCACTCTCCAGACTGGTTTTAAGCTAGGGCACCAGAATTATTTTTGCAATTTACAAAGTCATTTCATGAAGAAATTTTGGCTCAAGGCATGCTCAGAGAGCTCTTGAAACTGAATTGACAGGGTGAATTGGGGCCCTTGTCTTTTCAAATTGATCAAAGAAGACCTACTTCCTCTCTATAATAACAAACTACTCTAAAACTCCCTTTTTTCCTTGATGATGATTTATCTGCCTCATTTTTTAAAAAATTCACCTATCCTGTCTCTACAACTCCAGAAAGGGTTCTGTTTTCATCCAATTACACCACCCACCAGTTTCTAAAAAATGTGTGTATCACAAATACATATACACATACATGTAAATACATGTAAAATGTTGGCCAAAGTTATTCTACTCCAAGAATCTTATTCAATGACAAATATTTATTTAGCTCAAATATGCCAGACACTGTACAAAATGCTAAGGTTGCAAAGGAGGATGAGATATGTGTCCCCACCCTCAAGTTTCTCACACATCACCGGGAGAGATAGACCTGAATTCAAATGTATTGTTATAGAGCTGTGGCATCTGTAAAGAAGAACAATTTTATGGTTTAAGAACATTTCATTGAGGTGGCATTTTATCTGGAGTTTAAAGGATGAGGGGGCATGGTCTGGTAAACCTAGGGGAGCTAAATATGTTATTATCCCAAATTATAGAATAACCAATGAATCTGCTTTTCAAAATTTAGATGGGTCACTATTTTTCCAGACAAATGAATTTTGAAGCTTCCAATATAAAGCCCTAATCAAAAATCATAGAAAATAAACATTTTTGGCATCTAAAGCCATATCTTGCTCAGAAAAAAATGAAAAGGCTTGACATTGTATAAATAGTGATAAAAGAAATTACATAGATCTTTGTTTTCCACCAAATTATTTTCTTCACTCATGCGGTTTGACAAACATTTACTAAACACTTAGTGTAAGCCATGCATGGCAATGATATTTGAGATGAGGAGAAATAGTTGTGTGCACAAAATCTGAACTTTGGCACTTCAGAACAAAACCTCAGGCAATAAAAATAGCCATTAAAAAACGGAAATTGTATTGATAGTAATATTTGATGTATTGCCTATATTTTCCTTTGCTAAAGGCTCTTCCTATGGTCCAGATTAAAATGAAATAATTTTGGACACGTACTAACTGTAGGCAACCCAAAGATGGCAGGAACATTAGTAAGTATGAGCACCCCCACCTCAAGGGAGTCTGCCGCCTGAGTGGTTACAGACTATGGAAGATGGATTAGGCATTGCTGACAACCATGAAATTGATGTAGCTAGAGAATGATTCAAGCATAAGAGTCACAGTCATAGTCATGGGATTTAGAGATAGAAGGAAATCCACTCATCAGAAACAGGCTGCTGTTTGTCAAATACTCATCCAATTTAAATAGCTCTTCCTGTACTGGTACCATAGGTCAGGATTAAAGCATTGGGAGAAAATTTGGCATGTTGACCCACAAGCATAAGGTGGGCAAGAATAGGCCACCCATTTGAGCTGAAATGATTTCAGAGCTTCCAACCCTTAACAGCCCAAACAGGTATGTGTGTGTGTGCATACACACACACACACACACACACACACACGCATGCACGCACGCACGTCACCTGACTCTAAATCTCAAAAACAAAGCCCAAAACCTCACACTTACAAAATCATTACTGTTTAAATGTTGAATTCATTCCTGGGCCCAATTATAGTAAAAATTCCTCTAGGAAAAAAAACCTACTTACCATATGAGCCAGCAATCCTACTCTTAGAGAATGAAAACTTACATTCTCACAAAGACCTACACAACAGCTTTACCCATGATTGCCAAAAGCTGAAAAATACTCAAATGTCATTTAATATATGAATAGATAAATACACTTTGGCTATTGATGCCATGGAATATGATCCCACAAGAAATTGAATGAAATATCAATGCAACCAATAACCTGAATGTATTTCAAAGGCATTATGCTGAGTGTCAGGCATGGTGGTGCACGCCTGTAATTCCAGCGGCTTGGGAGGCAGAGGCAGGAGGATCGCAAGCTTGAGACCAGAGGCAGTCTGCATAACTTAGCGAGACTGTCTCAAAAAGTAAAAAATAAAAGTGGACTGGGGTGCAGCTCAGTGGTCCAGCACTTGCAAAGCTTGCAGGCATAGGGCCCTGGGTTCAACCCCCAGTAACAACAACAAAAAAAAGGCATTGTGCTGAGTGAAAGTTTGTTGTTGTTGTTAGGTGCTGTCGAGTCAGTATCCGACTCATAGTGACCTTCATAGGGTTTTCAATGGCTGTTTCGGGATTGCCTTGGGAGTGGGTTGCCACGTCCTTCTCCCATTTTTGTGGTGCTGGGAATTGAACTTGGGACCTCAGAGACTGCAGCGCAGCACTCTACCAACTGAGCTAAATCCCAGTCCTGAGTGAAAGTAGCCATTCTCAAAGGCTGCATTCTGCATAATTCCATTTACATGACCTCCCAGAAAAGGTAAAACTACAGGGATATAGAACAGATTTGCAGTTTCTAGCATTCAGGAGTGGAGGGTTTTATAAAGGGACACCCTGAGGAGTTTTTTGTTGTTGCTTATTTGTGGGGTTTGTGTGGTGGTGGTGGTTGTTGTTTTCTTTGTTTTTTTCCGAAGTGATGGAACTGTTCTGTTCTGCATCCTGACTATGGTGATGCACACCTAACCTGTGTGTGTGTGTGTTAAAACTCATAAAACTGGGTGCCAAAAGAAGTAATTGTGCAATATGTCAATTTTTAAAAAAAAATTAAAAAGCAATGCATGCCAGTCTCAAAAAAGCCATATATTAATCTACAATGTGGAGGGTAATCAGATCCCACACACACACACACATGCAGAAAAAGAAACTTGATTTATATAAAGTGAGAGGGAAGAGAAATTAAGAAGGCATTTGGGGCACCTGGAGGTGGATTTGCAGAGGAGGCAACACGTGATGAAGAAAAGGTATAGGTGAAGGGAGGGTAAAGTGCAAGGAAAATAGAGTCTAGGAAACTGTGGCATTTTCTGACACCACAATTTTGCCCAAGGACCAACTCTAAGACTCAGAACCGTAATAGTGCTGATCCTAAAAGGTGAGCAGATGAGGTAAAACTTTCTAAAGCAAATGACACAACCCTCAATTTTTGTTCAAGAGACTGAGACTGAGGAGAGACTGAGAGAGACTGGTGGTGTTAGGTGCTATCATGTTGGGTCCGAGTCATAGCAACCCTATGTACAACTGACAAAACACTCCTCAACACTGTGCTATGCCTGGCACTACTGTCAGTGCTTCTCTGCTATTCATAGGGTTTCAATGACTGATGTTTCAAGCCTACAGCCCCTGGTATTCCTAGATGGTCTCCCATCCAAGGACTAGGCAGGCCGACCCTGCTTAGATTCTGACATGAGGCCACTGGGAAGGGGAGTTGTTAGGTGCTGTCAAGTCAGTGTCCAACTCATAACGACCCTGTGTACAACAGGTGAAACACTATTGTCAGTGCTTCTCTGCTGTTCATAGGGTTTTCAATGGCAGATTGATTTTTGGGAGTGGGTTGCCAAGTCCTTCTCCCAACCCTACAGTATCTGATGTTCCCAGGCGGTCTCCCATCCAAGTACTAACCAGGTCCAACCCTGCTTAGCTTCCGAGATCTGACAGGATTGGATGCCACAGGGCTATGGCTGCAAGCAGGAAGGGGAAAGGTGAATCATAAAAGGGAGGGAAGGATGAGCAAAGTAAGATAAGAGGATTTGTTTCCCTTGGCACTTCCATGGTGAGTTGCTTTTCACCTGGCGCAGAGCAGAGGTGAGTTCTCTGTGATCCCAAGGTGGTGGCAAGATCATCTGCCTAAATAAATGTTTTTCCCTTGCTGAAAAAAACCCTACAGCCTTATGTCAACTCTCAGCCCTTGAAAGAAAATTATCCATCTATTTACTTGTGCTTGGCAAGAGGCTGGATTTGGCAAAGACAAATGAAATCATCAGCTAAGCAGGCCTTCTGAACTTTAAGTCTCTTGGGTGAGTCATTTGCCCTTGGGAGCACACATTTATTCCACAGGTAATCTTAAATCAGTGGTTCTCAACTAGGGGCAGTTATGACCCCCGAGGTACATCTGGCAAAGTCTAGAGACATCTTTTGTTGTCATAGTTGAGGGAGTGGAGATGCTACTGGCATCTAGTGGGTAGAGGCCAGGGATACTGCTAAACATCCTCTAATGCACAGGACAGCCCCATGACAAAGAATGGTCTGGCCCCAAATGTTGATAATGCTGAAGTTGAGAAATTCTATTGTTAATGTTCTAGTAATACATGAAATTTTTCCATTATCTCATTTACATGTCACCTTTTCCTGAAATAACTTTTAATCATTAGAGGTTTGCCTAACACATGTGTGATGTGTCTGGGGGTCTGGTTGGGTTTCTTGACTTCACAGATGAAACTACTGATTAAGCACAGGAAGCTGTAAGCTAAATGTAGTTGCCCCGACTCAAAAACCAAGTTGAAATCCAAGTGCAAGACTGCACGTTCATTCACATATGCTAAGTACATTTTCCACATTTGGTACTCTTTATGGGGCAAATAAAATGCACATTGTTTTCTCAAGATCACACAAAGATCAATCAGTGTTCTCCATGCAAACATCCCCCAGCTCAGGGCAAAGCAAAGCAAACATGCCTGTCCATTGAGGGTGAGGAGTCCATCTGTGAAAGGACTACTTGTTCCAAAGGCCAATGGCAAGAGGATTGGGGGTGTTTTCTTGTTTCCTGAAAGTTTAAAAAGTGGGGATTTTAAGTTTTTTATGTTATATCAAGAAACATCTTAATTTTCACTTTGCTTTTTCTCTGTAGAACAGAATGCAAATGGATCCAATGACATCACTCAGTACCTTCTATGCCCATGTTCTTGTCCTCAGCAGCTCCCTCTCACAATGCTGAAGCTGTCCTCCATTGGGCAGCAACAAATTCCTCTTAGCCTGAATGTAGACTAGAAAATTCTCTGCATAATCCAGGACACAGGAATAGAAGTTAAAGTAAACCCAAGTCAAGTCTCTTTCAGTGAAGGTTTAATAGAAACATTAAATTGCCATTCATGCTCAAAGTAATTCTTCCTATATATGCTGAGGGGCTGGGATTTAGCTCAGTTGGTAGAGCACTGCTCTTCAGTCTCTGAGGTCCCAGGTTCGATTCCCAACACCGCAAAAATGGGAGAGAGATGTGGCAATCCCCTCCCAAGGCAATCCCGAAACAATCAGCCATTGAAAACCCTATGAGGGTTGCTATGAGTTGGACACGACTCGACAGCACCTAACAACAACAATGATATATGCTGAACCTTCTTTCTTACATCACATACATCTGGGCTTTTCAAACACTTGACTCCCATCTCTCTCTTGTCCCATTCAGGCTCAAAGCATCAGCATGAAGGCATGGTTTGCCACTGTCTTTGTTCCTTGTTCAGTTTCTTGTAAAGAAAGAAAGCAATGAATGGTGTCAAGCATAAATGGAGGCAAATGTGCCACATCTTGCCTTGCATCTGTGCCTGACATTTCAAAATACCTAACAGAAAAATCTTACACTAACAATTGCCAACACTAAGTGCCTAAAGCACTTGATGGATGACTAACAGCTCTAGCCCATTTCTTCCATCTACGCATTATTATGAGAACAATACATTTGTTGGAGGTGACAAGGACATTTATTCAAAGACCACCTGTCCCAAAAGCCTAATCTTCTGCACAGAAACTCTTTCCTATAAAAAAGTAACATTTCATCCTGTGCTTAAAAGCCACCTTGCTATGATGAGCTTTAGAAGCTGTTCACATTTATGTCATAGTGAAGTTATACCAGAAGAGAATAATGGCCTAAAATACAGTTCTGCTAGAAATTCTAGCCACTGAAGATTTGAGAGTGTAGGGTAAGTACTGAAAATTACTTGTATTAAATCAGCAAACAGGAGGTCTTACCATTCTAGGTTCTACAAGTTTAAAATGCAATTGAAAACCTAAAACGAATATACAAAAAAGCTTAAAACTAAATAATTTAAGGACACTACAGATGTACATACTCTGCTTGCAAATCTATATTGCAAAGTCTATATGATGGTGATTAATCCTCAAATTAAAAAAAGACAAATTTCCTTTTGGTAAATTCAAAAAATATGATATCATATGATACCCAGATGACATCAAACACAAATTAAAAGTGAGTTTTCTCAAGACATCAAAGTTTGGCAGCCATATGTGGTTGATTTCTAGAGTGATCCCAATTTCAAATATTTTATCATCTTGCCAGATCCACTGCTGATTTTTAGTTCAGAAAATATGGTCACAATACATGTAGTGAACAGTTGGATTCCCATCAGGAAGCTATCTCCAAATCATACTGTTGAAGGGTTTCCTAGGGAAAAATTTCTACAGCTAAGAAATCACCCCTCGATTGAATGTTTGTCTTAAGGGAAGAAGGTAGCAGTTGCTTTTGCTGTGCTTCATTTTGAGATGTGCTTCTCACTTTTGGACCTTTTGTTGCCCGAATATTGACTAGCTGACCTCTCATGCTGAGGACTCTGAAAGCATGATCAGCATACAGAGTTTTTGCAAAACAATGCACTCAATCAAATGGCAACAACCCTGAAACACAATAAAGACATTATTTTTTAAAGGAAAGAAAAAATATGGGACATTTTTATCCTGGCCAGGTTCTGGCATTTAGGCCGGGATACAGAAAATGAATTCTTCTTCTTTGGTTAACAACACAGCTCATGACTCCACACATTCCATATTATGCTGCTTCAGGGAGCAAAGAGAGTAGGAATTTGGAATAAAGTGGGGATGCCTCCAGCCCAGTAAGTCCATCCCAAACCTCCCCATGTGAAAGAGCTTCTACATGGCCTCCACAAATGATTTCTTTTTCACATCTCTCCATTTCTCTTGCTGAGTGGGCAATTTTCAAAAGAACCATCGGGTCAATGACAAATTGACAGAAACTGCCTCAAGCCACTTGTTCTGTCAGCATGTATAGACTCCTTTAATTCTCAAATGACTGTCTTCTGTAACCTTCCTGTTGTTATGAGTTAGGAGTATCGATGTGTGATGAATAAATTGTACTCATTGGTTATTGTCAGGAACAGAGAGTTAAATTACATATTTTAACTGGCATTCCTTTCTTGAATTTATTACTAAATGAAGCATCAATGATATGACTATGAAAGTCCTTCCTGATTAGAGCAGAGTAAAGTAAAAATCAATTTCTAGTGTATTGACCCCTTGTAAGAGGAAAAATCCCTAACACCCCAACCATCCCCTAATTCCTGGAGACCCTTTTTCTCTTAGGGCCACATCTCTCTTCTCCTTTATCACATGATAGCTAATATTTTTGCATAAGACCAGCTAAGAATTAATTCATGTATGAAATTAGAAATGGATGATTAAAGCATATGCAGGTTGGTAACATTCACAATGCTACACAGGTTGATAGGAAAACCCTGCCCTAGTCTTTCACAACCACCCATGATTCCTTTCCTTTTTCTTCATGCCTTTTTGGTTTTGGTGGCACTGGGAAGGGAAACCAGGGCATCATATTTGCCAAGCAAGAACTCTACCACTGAGCTACATCCTTAGCCTCTGGTTTTTTTAGATGGGGCCTTGCTATGCAATCCAGGCTGGACTTGAACTAGCAATCCTCCTGCCTCTGCCTCCTGAGGGCTGGGATTACAGGTGTGTACCACCACACGCAGCTCTTCATGTCTTTCTATGGGGACAGAAAAGAGGATCAAAAAAATTCTAATCCACATTTACCTTCTCAAATTGCATAAATATATCTGAAATTAGAAATGAGGTTTTTATGAAAATAGTCTCAGAGATTTCAAACATCTACTGAATATTTCCCAAATGAACCTGACTTTAAAGAATCCACTTAATAATTCACTCTATGTTCCCAACACACTTTTGCTTTGTTGTGTAGAATATTCAGGGATCTGAACTGTTTGCTTACTGAACAAACTATTCATTCAAGTAACAGAGTTTCTAGTATCTAATCAACACTCAGTTCTTACACTAAGGAATTCAGTGTAAGAAGGAAATTTTATCTCAAGAGTCAAAGAGTTATAAAAAATCTTAAATCATTCAGTAATTTTATTGTCATACATAGTAGTGGCATTCTTATGCAGAAACTGTTTTTAATACAAGATAAATAAAACAAGTAATTATGTTTAGAAACAAGTTAAAGTAAGAGAAAAGAGAATTATAAACTCATCGAAATTAAGTAAATATTGTGATGCTAAAGTGAATTGGCTATGTCAATATGAAGTATTATGTATGCACATATATATATATATATATACACATGTGCATGTGAATACATATGGGCATGTTTTCTGGCTCTGCATTAAAATGCCCTAAAAGCAATGCTAATCTGATCATATGCATCCTTGACATCCTTTTTCTCTAAAACCCACTTCTCACTCCAAGGAACCAGGGCTCTTTGGAGAAATGGGTGATTCCAGGCCCGTGATGGAAAAAGTACAGGTAGAGTCTATGACACCCTGTGGGCCAGAATTATGCCATATAATACATGTAAAAGTAATGCTAGAATTATACAAACATCATTTTACAAACCCCAAAAAGATAATTGATTTGGGCAAAGATTATCTATTGATGTCTTTTGAAAAAAATCTACCAGAAAAACAGTTGATAAAGAACAAAGCATTCATATAATGCCAAAGAAAAACCAACCAGATTACTCTCCAGTCTCAAAGAGTAAAATCTAAGTGTAAGACACGGATCAAGCTATCATCACCCAATCCAGGGCTCCATCTTTATATTACTAATGGTAGGACAAGCAGATACCACATGTCACCTGATGTGATACATTATAATGTACCTTTATCTGTGATGAATATTAGCCACAAATACTTAGTATGTACCCATCAAGCTTTTACAGACAACTCCCAATTTACATGAAATACAGCTTAATACAGCAAAGTGACACCATAAGGAAACAACCACACAAATCCAGAAGGTGAAGGATTTTTGTGGACAACTTGTCCACCACTAACCTGGGTTATAAAAAAAGAATGATTTAGAATGAAAGAGGTGGAAGGGAAACAACCACAGCCAATGGGTAGTCCTAGAGTAGACTCTGTTGCATTAAAGGCAATGGATAAAATTTGAATATTGACTAGATATTAGGTCATATAAGTGAGTAAAAATTTAACTTAAACTGTGATAGTTATTTTGCCCAAGATATTTTTGTTGTTGTTGTTTTGAGGCAGAATCTTGCTATGTAGTGCAGACTGGCCTGTAACTAACTTTGCAGCCCAGTTTGGCCTCAAATTCACAATCCTCCTGCCTCCACCTCCCAAATCCTGAGATTACAAGTATACTCCACACAACCCTGCTCCCAAGATGCTTTTAAGAAGTAGACACTTGGTAGCTTAAGGTAGTGCACAGCACAAGCCAAGCCCAGAACTGAGTGTGGTCCTGGGACCACCAAAATCAGCCTCAACTTGCTAGAAATGCAGAGTTTCATTCACCACCCTAGATATACTGAATCAGAATCTGCATTTGATCCAGCTCCTCTGGTGATTCCTTTGCACACTGCAGTTTGAAGTGCTATTGTAGTGCATGCATCTTGCTACATAGAAAGCCACTGAAGAATGTTGCAACAGAAGTGCCCGCTTCTTCCCATAGCCTGTGGTGCACTGATATGCCCCAATCCATCTATAAGTGGATTGGGACCTAGACCTCAAGCACCCAAGTCTCAAACTCTAATTTATCCACTCTTGTCCCTATCTTGTTACTGCTCCTAGCTTCTCTCAAATTTCAACTCTAGAGTTGAGCATGGGAGTGTGGTCAGAAGAGGTAGTATTGTATTTGGTGCGGTATAGCAGTCACCCACTAAATATGCACAGTTCTCCTGGGGATGGGAGGAGGTGGTGCCCTCTGTTACTCATTTCTGTCACATCACTTCCTGCTCAAGTTCTGTTTAGTTCAGAGTGAGCTCTGCAATTCCACTCAACTTTTTCCAACACTTAATACTTTCCTATATTGGGGGTACTGGTTTAAATACTTTCCCCCGTAAAATTCATGTCAGCACAGAACCTCAGAATGTGACCTTATTTGGAGATAGGGTCATTGCAGATGTAATCAAGTTAAGATCAAGTAGTAACTCTAATTAGTGGGGTCCTTAAAAAAAGAAACAAGTTTGGACCCAAGATACACACATAATGCCATGCAACAATGAAGGCAGAGATTGAAATGATACTTCTACAAGCCAAGGAACACTAACGATTGCCAGCAACCACCTACAAGAAGCTAGAAGAAAACAAAAGGATCTTCCTGTAGAGCATTTGGAGCCCCACCAACACCTTGACTTCCAACTTTTGGCCTCCAGAACTGTGAGAACAAATTCTTGTTGTTTTAAGCCACCAAGTCTGTCACTTTATTACAGTGGCCCTACAAAACTAATACAGTGGGTGGTCCTCCTAAATTTAAATAGAATAATAGTATTAAGCTTATTAGCTCACATGATCAAGTGCTTAGTGTGTGCAAGGGACTATAGTAAATATTTTACATGCAATTATCTAGCCTCAAAAGAATCCTATAAATTAGATAACTCTATTCTCCATTCTATGGATTGGAAAACCAAAGCCTAGGGAAATTTAATACTATACATAAATTCATAAAGTTAGTAAGTAGCAGAGCTGAATTTAATGTGTCTGTCTGATTCCATAGCCTATGAACTTAATCACCATGCTATAAAAGTCAAGATGAAAACCAAATCATATTTGGACTGGGATTTTTAGTGGTATTTATCCCATGATCATTCCTCATATGGATTTGCACCATTTCCAAATCACAAGGCAGAAAAGGCCAAGGTCCTGGAAAGCTGGGGGCCCAGGGATATCCAGAAGGCCACAGCTCTTGGTCTTTTCATAGATACCCTGTCTATCAAAGAAGTGGTATTTTTAGTCCCACTTACTGGTGTCTTCATGGTTTCTGGATACAGCTCACGTCAGAAATGAACCTAAAATAACTTTCAGTCAGCTCTATCTCATTATATTCTCAAAATACTCAGTCTTTTATTCTCATTAGGATGGAAAGCCAAAAAATATGAGCCAAAACATACATTACTATTGCCTAGGAGAAAAATGCCTGAGTTAAATGATCATTAATTGCATGCTCTAGCTGAAAGCCAGAAAACTCAGCTGAAAATCCAACAATATTTTGACTCAACTGCCTATTTGGCTGTCCTGCAAAACCCAGAGATAAGCCTTCACTGTCACTATCATGAGCCACATCTAGAGAAATAACCTGCTAGGAAACAAGTTACTTTTGAGCAATCAACAACTTGGGTATGCATTTGGTATTTCAAGAGTCTATGTTGTTGTTAGGTACTGTCGAGTCATGTCTCGACTCATAGCGACCCTCATAGGGTTTTCAATGGCTGATTGTTTGGGATTGCCTCAGGAGTTGATTGCCACGTCCTCCTCCCATTTTTGCGATCCTGGGGATCTAGCCCAGGTCCTCAGAGAGTGCAGAGTGGTGTTCTACCCTCTGAGCTAAACCCCAGCCCCAAGAGTCTAGATATCTTAGGAGAATTCAGGGCTTCTGAATTATTACTATTCTAGTGACTAAGTAACCTAAAAACTTATTTTACAAGAACTCTGGAGTGATGAAAGTTGTTTGGGGTTGGTTTGGTTTCATTTCATTTTGGGAGATTTGTTTTTGTTTTCAGTGCTAGACCCCATTAAGGTAGGGAGATTAGTCATAATCTGAAGCTAGAAACATTTGGAGTTTCCTTTCTTTAACTTTTTCTTTATTAATTTAATAAATATCTGTTTGACCTCCATTTCCCAAAGCTGTTCTTGTTTGTTTTCCACTTCTGTTTTGTGTCTCCCATACCCTGTTTGCACACAGGCTGGTGTAGCGGAAGGTACTGGGGAGAAGAAAGGATTATGAGTGATACTAGCACCAGGCCTCATCCACATTATGTTTTATTTCTTTTCACTTAAATAGAGCTTTAGAGTTTCAAATCTATTATTACATTTGATTTTCACAATACTTAGGTAGGCAGAAAAGCCATTACTGTGGTAGGCCCTCATGAGAAAATAACTTGTTTTAAATTTCCAGCAAGCAATCATCAATACCCTTGACCAAAGAAAAGGCAGACTCCATTCCACCCATAGGCTTTGGGAGAGGTTGGCAGAAGGAGGAAAAGGACGCTCACTTAGCCAGTGAGATCAGGGGACACAATCCTGGCAACCAGTTCAGTGACAGATGCTCTGGCCAGATGGCCCTCTCATTCATTTTACACATGAGGAAACTGAGGCTCATTCACTCAACAGATTTACTAGACAAATATTTATTGAACATTGTGCTTTGGATATAGTACATAGAGTTGCATTCTAACAAGGGAAGTGGAAATAACCCAATAGATAATCACTCTGAAGATAAAAAACAGGGAAAGGGGAAACAGAGGGCTGAAGGTATTATGTTAGACAGAAGGGTCAATGGAATCTTCTCTGAGATATCACTCAAACAGATGCCTGAAGGCAGTGAGGCAATCAACCCATGGATATTCAGGGTAAGTATATTTCCGGTGGAGGGAATGGCAAGGCCAAAGCCTCTGAGGCAAGAACATACCTGTAGAGTTAAGAAGCAGGGAGGCCAATGTGGCTAAGGCAAAAAGAAGGAAGGGTAGAGTGGGAGCATATGAGGTCAGTCACATGGGGGGCATAAACTGAGGCAAGAGATAGCATAGGACCTCAGAGGCCATGATATGAATTCTTGATTTCATTCACAATCCAATGGGAAACCATTACAGATTTTAGACAGGCAGTGACATTATCTAACTAGCATTTTCAAAGCATCACCTGCCTGCTGGGTTAAGAAAGGATTGTAAATAGGACAAAAGAAAAAGCAGGGATACTGATCCAGGCAAAAGATGCTGGTAAAAAAAAGAGAGATGATGGTATCTTGGACTGGTGGATGGTGATGGTGATAAGAAATCAGAAACCAATTATTTTCTAAGAGAGAGTTGAGATGATTCCTAAAGAATGGTATGAAGGTATGAGAGGAAGAAAGGTATCAGAGGTGACTCTAATTTGGGATCTGAATAGTTGGGTGAATTATAGTCCCACTAACTTAGATTAGGCATCAGTAAACTTTTTCTGTAAAGAACCAGATGGTAAAGATCTTTGGCTTTACAGACCATACAGTCTCTGTTGTATCTATGGCCATAGACAATAAGTGAATGAATGTGCATGGCTGTGTTCCAATAAAACTTTATTTACAAAACTAGGTAGTCTACCTATCCCTGGCTTAAAGACTTAGACAATAAAGACTACAAGAATGAAGAAACTACAAAAAATATTCAGGATGGGGAGTAGTTGGCCTGTGGTAGAGGTGCTTCCAAAAATGGTCACAACAGCATACTACATGCTCTTTGGTGATGTGATTTTGCCACTCTCTCCTCAAGGGGTGGAGTCGGATTACTCTTCCTTTGAATCTAGACTTGCCTTTTGACTTGCTTGACCAAAAAGATGAGGCAAAAGTAATGCTGTGTGCCTTTAAGACTAGGTCAGGAGAAGCCTGGAAGCTTCTGCTTTTATCTCTGGAATGCCTAAGCTTGAGAACCCAGCTGCTGTGCTTTGAGAAAACTCAAGCATCCAGTGGACTGTGAAGAGAATAATCAAGATAGCTGAGGTCCCAGCCAACACAAGCATCAAAGGAAGTGGTACCACTAGTCCCATTAGCCACCCTATCTGATGCCACGTACAGCAGAGATGAGCTGTCTTCATAAAACCCTGCCAAATTTTAAATATTGTGAACAAATAAATAACTTACTGTGTTAGGCCACTAAATTTGGGGTTGAGTATTTCCTCCCCAATAGATATGAAACAGGAAGTACATCAGTTGGCTTTTAACCACGTTACCCTATGATAAAAAAGTGATGCAAAGTCTCAGTGGCTTAGAACAAAAACCCTGTATTTCTTATTCTTGTATAGATTGGCCACAGAACACTAGCTCTCCTCCATGTCTTCCTGACTCTGAGACCCAGCCAAAGGAACAACTCCTTTCCTCAGTCTAGTGGCAGAAGGAAAAGACCAATTGTAGAACTATGTAATATATTTTAAAGCATCTGCTCAGGCATGGTATATGTCACTTCCACTCACATTTCTTTAGCCAAAACAAGTCAAGTCACACAGTCAAACTAGCCATCAACAGGACATGGGGATGTATTCACTCAATGGGGAGGCACAGCTAGATGGCAATAGAGATGTAAAATTCTCTTACAGGGAAACAAGTGGATAATTGGGAAAAATACCATTGTTATGGTTTGAATATGTAATGTCCCCCACAGTTTCCTGTGTTAATGTCTTGGTCCCCAGCTGGTAGTGCTATTTCGAGAGGTGGCAGAAAAGTTAGGAGATGGGGCTTGTTTGGAGGAAGTGGTCAATGGAGGTGTTCCTTTGAAGGATACCTATCCTTGGACCCTTTCTATTTCTGTTTGCTTCCTGGCCACTATGGGGGAGTAGCCTCCTCCTCCACATGCTCCTGCCTCCAAGATGTTCTGCCTCACCACAAGCCCAAAGCAATGGAGCCAGCTGACCATGGACTGAAACCTCTGAAACCATGAACCAAACTAAATCTTTCCTCCTTTCAACTTATTTCTCTCAGGTATTTGTCACAGTGACAAGAAACTGACTAACACAACCATTTATGACTGAGGGGAAAAGCAAGCATTTATTCTGGATATGATAGTTTTGAGATGCCTGTATGACATTGTGTGGAAGAGATTAATAAGGGGTTGGCTATATGAATCCAGAGTTTAAGAAAGAGCCTGAAAGAAGATATTCATTTGACAGTAATGAGCACTGATAAATCAAAAGACTGATCAAGAGCACCTGGAGTGGAGATTAGTTAGAAAATGGATGAGGTCTGAGGACTGATCTCTGTGGTACTCTAGCATTTAAAAGTTTTGAAGAGGAAGAAGCACCAGCAACAGAGGAAACCACCAGGAGAGTGTGGTATAACATGAAGCAACCAAAAACAGAGTTAATAGCTCAGTCCCAGGTGCTGAGATGACAAGAAAAATGAAGCCTGTTAACCACTGGATTTGGCAGAGTCAGAGTCATTGATGGCTTCTGGAAGCCTGGTTTCAGTGCAGTGCAGGAGAACGAGGATAGATCAAGAGGGTTGAAGAGAAACTCAAGTGAGGAAGTGAAGATACCAAGTATAGATGATACTCTTTTTTTCTTTTTTAAAAAATTGTTTCCCCTTTATTGATAAATGTTGGTAGTGTACAGAGTAATACAGCATTTGCTATTTCCATTGTGCAACTGTTACATCACTTTTGGTTACACTTTCTTCCACTTACAAAGTTTATGAAACCTTTTGATTAATATGCGGTAAAACTCATATGCATTTATGTGTTATATTCTCCTATTTTTCCATGTACTCATAAAGTTGCACCATTTACATTGAGATTATACCCTCCTCCTTCATCCTGTTACTTTATTTCCCCTCCACATCCCACCTCCTACAAACTTCACTTCCCTTAGCAAGTCCCCTTCCTTCTTCTTTCTACTCTGCTTATATTTTCCCTTCTTAGCTAACTTTAATTGTTCATTTTTATTTATCTATACACACACACACACACACACACACACACACACACACATATTTTTCTTCCTTTAAGTAAGATTCAGCTCCCACATATGGGTGAGAATGTAAGGTATTTCTCTTTTTGAGCCTATGTTGATTCACTTAAGATGATATACTCCAGTTCCATCCATTTTGCCATAAATGACATTATTGTTTTTTATTACTGAGTAATATTCCATTGTGTATATGTACCACAATTTTTTTTATCCATTCTTCTGTTGATGGGCATCTTGGTTGGTTCCATATCCTTATAATTGTGCAGATTGCTACATTAAATATGGAAATGCAGATATCTCTGTGGTATGATGACTTGTTTGCCTTTGGGTATATTCCCAGGAGTGGTATGGCTGGATTATACTCTTTCAAAGTATATTGCCACAAAGGTAAATAGAGATGAAGAAATAGCTAGAATGGGATGAATGACCAAAAGAATCTCTCTCTCTTTTTTTTCTTTTGTAGTACTAGGGGATTGAACCCAGGGCTTCACACATACTTTACAAGTGCTCTACCACTGAGCTGCACCCCCAGCCCCTTTTTTATTTTTTATCTTGAGACAGGATCTCCCTAAATTATGCAAGCTGCCTCTGGCCTCGAACTTGCCATCCTCTTGCCTCTCCCTCTGGAGTTGCTGCAATGACAGCTATGAGCCACTGTGCCCAGCTAAAAGAATTTTAAATAGGAAATAAAATAGCAAGGTTATGTATTGTTTCAGTAAGCACAAAGCAGTGAGAGATCAGTGATAATGTAGTGAGTGGCTCAGAGAGGTTGAGTTTCCATGATCACGCAGCTGGTGTGGAGCTAGGCTGAGACTTTAAATCTCCCAATCCCCACTCTGGTATTGTTGCTATTGTTAGGTGCCCTCCAGTTGTGTCCAACTCATAGCGACCATCATAGGGTTTTCAATGGCTTATTGTGTCAGGATTGCCTCAGGAGTGGATTGCCACATCTTTCTCCCATTTTTGTGGTGCTAGAAATTGAACTTGGCACCTCAGAGACTGCAGAGCAGTGCTCTACCAACTGAGCTAAATCCCAGCCCCCCCCCCTCTGCTGTAGTTTCTGCTATTTGGTCTCTCTGAATAAAATTTCTCATACCCCTAGCAGTATGTGAGAATGACAGAGCACAAGGCCAGCCCTCATTTAAACACCACCAAGGCACCCAGTGAGCTCTATCCATTAGGCATCCACAGTGGGAGAGGAAAGGTTCAGCAATACACATTCCAAAGAGAGGAGGAAGAGTCTCTCATAACACTGCTGTCCTAAGTGGTACATTTGCATATGCACTTTTGTAAGTTGTACCACCTTGCCCTATTTACATCAGCCTTCAAGTAGTTTGCCTTAGCAAACTTGGGGCATGATGTTCTTTGTCAGAATTTGCAAAATATTGCCATTGCTTCTTCCGCAAGCAAGCAAGGAGAAAAATACCCTGCATTATTTCAATAGCTCTAACAAGATGAACCAAAAAATCAGGTTTTGTTTTCCTTTGGGGCTCCTGCCAAGAAATAAGAAAGGGAAAGATTCTGGCTGCATTCCCTGTAACAACCTCTAATTACTGCAATAATTAACATCTGCCACATTTTTGGTTTCCTCAGGCTTTTCTGTTATTTCTCTGACTAAGGGTCATAGAAGTTAATAGCACCCTGACATCAAGAAGAGGCATCCGATTCTCACATATTATTGGCTTTTATGCCCTCTGGCCATTTCAATATTTGCATGGGTAGCTGATTCCTGGGTGCCATCTTCCATGGTGGACTGGGGTTTAGCTCAGTTGGTGGAGTGCTTGCTCTGAGGTCCTGGGTTTGATCCCCAGCACCACAAAAATGGGAGAAGAACCTGGCAGCCCACTTCTGAAACAATCCAGAAATAATCAGCTATTGAAACCCTGTGAATAGCAGAGAAGCACTGACACAGTGCCAGGCATGGCACACTGTCAAGACAGTGCCATGGAGTGTTTCATTCTGTTGTACATAGGGTTGCTATGGGTTGGACTGACTCGAAAACACCTAATGAATGAATGATTCCCCCATGGCATTCTCATCTTAACCTCAGAGCCCTTCAATCTCACTCAGCACATGCTTAGCCATTTCCACAATGCTTTTAGGGGTACAGGAAAATCTGGATCTCCCTGATGCTACTGGGAAGAGACAAGAGACTTAAGAGGTGGTCTCATACTCTTTCTCTCTTGTTGTTCTTGTTAGGTGCCGTAGAGTAGGTATCTGACTCATAGCGACCCTACATACAACAGGGAAAACACTATTGTCAGTACTTCTCTGCTATTCATAGGGTTTTCAATGGCAGATTGATTTTTGGGAGTGGGTTGTCAGGTCCTTCTCCCAAGCCTGCAGTATCTGGTGATCCCAGGTGGACTCCCATCCAAGTACTAACCAGTCCCAACCCTGCTTACCTTCCAAGATCTGATGGGATCAGATGTCACAGGGTTACAGCTACAAGCTCTCTTTCTACCTAGGCCTGCCTAAATGTGCCCTCATTTCTAGTCTAGATGACACATCATGCTGAAACCTTACTCTCTTCTATCCCTCTTCTGGTTCATGCCTGGAAATAAAGCACTAGACTCTGCTCTCAGTTCCCTAAATTTATCTGAGGAGTTTACCATGCTCAGCCCCAGTGGCATGCTGAAGCCAAATCATACAGGGTCCCTGGAGCCATTGTTTACATCTCTTCAAGTTCACAATAAATGATATCATATTAGTAACTTGAAACTGGTCATGGTGGGAGTATTTGTACTGCAGAAATTGAAAAAGACTAAAAATCGGGGATTTTTTTCCTTTGGTAAGCCACCTGTTAAAGCATTTCCCAGCACATCACTGCCCATACCAACATGATGGCTAGCAGATTGGGAGGACATGCTGATGTCTAAACTTTCTTTTCCTCTTTCCCTCCCCATCTTACTCCCTCCTACCTTCCTTCCTTCCCTCCTTTTTACCTTTCTCTCACTTGCCAGACAGTGGAAACTTCTACGTATAATGCAATAGAAACTTCACCAGGAATATTTCCCAAATCTACTGGCTAAAGAACCCAACTCTCACTTCTATACATTCTAATTTAATCTAATCTAATTTATGGGTACAACCTCAGTATTGGGGATTCAGTGTGAGTACACCTTTGCCATTAGGGATTTAAAAACCTCCACAGGTAATTTCAGTGTATAACAAAATTTGAACATAACTGTGTTAAGATATTGGCTCTCCACTTTGGTTGCTATTAGCATCATCTGGGCAATTTAAAATTATATGAATAAATATCCACCCAAAATCAGTTAAAACTGAAGCTTTGCAGGTGAAGGCCAGGCCCAGTCCCTGTAGGTTGTAAAACACCCCCCAGGTCATTCTGATACAGGGAAAGGATTGAGAACTACTGGCTTATAGCACAAACTTTGGCCCTGCTAGTCTTAAAAACTATCCTGGGGAAGCTCAAAACCTTTTCTCTGAATCTATTTAGAAACTCTAAAGCTGTGGGATGTAATTTCTTACTCTCTATTCTCCTACTGTAACTACCCTACCTTGCAGGCAATCTGGATAGAAAGGCTTTGCTGCTGCCTTGACGGTGTGAAAAAGAGAGTGAAATCATTCCTATGGATGGACAACACAGGTCCTAATAACTATTTATTACTTCACTATAAAGATTTTAAGTCAAGCTTTCAAAACTACATTCTCTAATTTTCCTCAGGAGCAAAGAGGAAATGGAATTGTCTCTTCTGTTTTTTGTTTGTTTGCTTTTGAAGTTTAGGTTGCTTTCAATCCTGTTTTTATTTTTCAGAAGCTCGGAACATTAACCATCTTATGGTACTAAGTCTCTACTTTGCAGCCAATTTGTTTCATCTTCTGGAAGCATATTCCTCTAAAATACACAATTAAATCTTGTCCTGTGTTTTTTTTTAACCAAAAATTCAGTTAGACACTAACTCTGAGGATTTTTATAATCTCACAGCCCAATGAATCCTCAAATCACTTCTCCTTACAATATATCTCTCCCTTCCATGGAGATTTAGTCAAGAGTTCATCCAACAGATCTATATTCTCAGTGATGGTGGTGGTGGTAGTAGTGGTATTGGTATTGTCACAACTCAATTGTTTCAGTGTGATATTTATCCTAAAAATACAATGTGCCTACCTGCACTAAGTCATTTGGGAGCTGTAACCAGCTCAAATGCAAAATGGGAAGCAGCCCTTGCAAGTCAGACTAATGTGGATTTGAATCCCACCAGTGCCACCAAATAGACAAGGGACTTTGGCAAGTTACTTAACCTCTCTGGTCCTCAGTTCCCTCATTCATTAACCAGATATAGTAATACTTTTTGTAGAGGAGTGTTGTGAGAATTATGGTTAGTGTATTTAGTTAGACCTAGCAATTTAATATGTTTAATGGGGTTTTCTAATTATTATTTTCAGGTCTATTGCTAACCCACATGACAACACATAGAGTATTCATGTGCTTTTCTCACAAGCAGAGGGAAACAATAAGCTTTCATTTTCTCCTTTTATTTTAACACATTAGCAACCACTAACCTCTAGTATGTATGATGTGTGTGGCACAGGTTGTAATAAAGACAGATCAGGGAGGCAAGAAGAAAAGAATAGGAAATGCAGGACCTGAATTACCAATTCTTGTTTGCAACTCCCAAAATTATCAATACAGATTAATGTTTCAAGGGGAAATTATTCCACCAGAAAATTATTTGGATACCCTCTTGTTCTAGCTTCCATAATTTGCCCTTTTCCAGGGTTTTTCTAATTCTCAGGATGATATACATTGAGAGCTTCTCTTGGGTATCAGAGTTTGTTTCTTCTCTCCTGCACTTGGTCTTCCCCCTCCCAAAGCACTTTTCATGTTTTAATCAAAAATCTCTCTTTACAGATTTGTGTCTTTTCACTTCCCCACTGTTTCTCAACCTCACCTGTACTTAGGAATCACTTGGGGGAGCTTTAAAAAAATATTGAAGCTTGGGTTCTACCTTCAGAAATTCTGGTTTTATTGAACTGAAAGTGAGGCTTGGACATGGGACATTTTTTTAAGACAGAGTCTTACTTGTATCCCAGGCTGGCCCAGAACTCATAATACTTCTTGCCTCCACTTCCTGAGTACTGGGATTACAGATGTACACCATCAAGCCTGCCTAGGCAGGGGGATTTCCAAGACGACAATAATCTGTAACCAAGGTTGTAATGCCCTGGCCAATGCCGGCCCCAAACTGTGAGCAGCAGGAAGGGTATCAAACTCCCTTTCATGCCCTAGCAGTTGGTGCAATGGTTGGTCAATAAATGTAGGAAGATATTTAAGCTCTTATTACATGTCTGTCAACTTGTGCTGTGTGGGCTTTCATGTTGCTGTGATGCTGAAAGCTATGCGACCAGTATCTCAGATATCAGCAGGGCCACCCATGGTGGACAAGTTTCAACTGAGCTTCCAAACTAAGACAGATGAGGGAGAAGCACCCGGCAGCCCACTCCCAAAACAATTAGCCATTCAAAACCCTATGAATAGCAGAGAAGCACTGTCAAATATAGTGCCAGAAAGTGAGCCCTCCAGGTTGGAAGGCATTCAAGGAACGACTGGGGAAGAGTTGCCTCCTCAAAGTAAAATCAACCTTAATGACAGGAATGGAGTAAAGCCCGAGACCTCCTTTTGCTGATGTAGAACAACTCAAAATAAGAAGAAATATAGTGGCTGCAACATTGGGCTCAAACATAAAAAAGATCATGTGCATGGCAGTGTTGGGTAGTGTTTTGGGTAGTGTTTTGTTCTCTTGTAACAGGGTCACTATGAGTTGGATCTGACTCAATAGTACCCAATAATAACAAATCATTTCTTATTCTTTCCCAGCCAAGGAAGGAAGTGATCCCTAACATTCTGATCCTAGAGATTTGAGTCCAACAATCCCAGGGGCTTCAATTATTAGATTTTCCTGGTCAACCATCCTGTCAGATCTTGGAAGCTAAGCAGGGTTGGGCCTGGTTAGTACTTGGATGGGAGACCACCTGGGATTACCAGGTGCTGTAGGCTTGGGAGAAGGACCTGGCAACCCACTCCCAAAAATCAGCCATTGAAATCCCTATGAATAGCAGAGAAGAACTGACAATAGTGCCTGGCATGGCATAGTGTCTGGGAACGTTTCATTTGTTGTACATAGGGTTGCTATGAGTCAGACCCAACTCAACGGCAGCTAACAAAAACAAGAAGAAGGTAGCTCAGACACTGGGTAATGCTACACTAGTGGTAGTACTCCAATCCTTCTTTCACATACCAAATGTACAGAAAATGATTCTGTTCTTTGGAAGCCTTGGGGAGATCTATCAGAAATCCTGTTCACAAAGAAGTGAGAAATCCTAAGAAATGCTTAATGGAAAAAAAAGTAATACTGCAGCAAGATTTCCCCTCAAGAAATAACCCCATTCAAGTTGAGGCATGTCAGCACATAGATAAATATAGCAACATGAGACTTCATTCCATAATCTGCACTGCAACTCCTTGTGCCTGATCATCTGTTTCATCTGGGACACACTTACTGAATGGATATTTTGTGTAAGATTATGAGTTAAGTACTATGAGACATTCAAGGAAGATTTGGTACAATGAAAATATGTCAAAACTGCATTGTACTTTAAAGTTTACAAAGCAATGCCACATATGGCACACTCTAAACTCAACTCTTCAAAAGAGTCCTGTTCAATGTGTTCATATGCCAATAAATTTACAAAGGTATCCATCCAGGCCTCCTTCCCTCTCTTTGTCGTAGTTACAACAAATGTTAACACTTGGGCTTCCATATCTAAAACCAGCCTCACAAGAAAACAAGTTATTACTTGCCTGGGAATAATTTAAGAAGTTCTGGAAAGATCTCACAGCCAAAAACACACCTACCTTCCTCCTCCACACCTGAAATTCGAGCATTTGAGATTCTTCCCTTCCTGATATCCTGCTGGGAAGAGTAAGAGAAAATTCTCTTGCCTTAATGAATTTAACAGCTGCTTCTTTATTGCTAGAAGTATGGGAGGAGAGCAGGATCAGTGAATGTTTGGAAGAAGATGAAGAAAGAAATGCTGGGGAGCCTGGAAAATAAATTTCCTCACCTCCATATTCCACTTAAGGCCAATGCTCCATTTCTACTTTGGGTAAAGTAATCATATAGTCCAGTATCCAAAACCAGGCTTAATTCTACTCCTGTCTCAATAAGCTCTGTAAATCTGCTTTAACCTGCTTGACATATTTTGTTTGTATAGTTAAACCTTCTGAATAATTGCATATAAATATCTCCAGATCTCCTGAGGGGAGAAAATACATTTCTCAATAAGGGCCCTATTGACATTTTAGATGAGACAACTCTCCTTCATGCTAGACGTTTTCTCTCTCCTCTACCTCAGCAAATGGAAGCAGCACATCCTCCAGTCATTGTGACAATTAAAAACGCTCCCACACATTCCCAAATGCTCACCAGAAGAGTGGTACTAACGTGGGTTGAAAACCGCTCATTTTACACCCTGAGCTAGCAAGATACAAAAGGCTCACAGCCATCTTGTACAGGTATTTTGCCTGCAGAACTTTGTAAATGAAGTTTTCATCTTATTCTGTCACCTTTCTTAACAAAGGAAATATTAGAAATTATCTAATTGCATGAAGCCCTACTATCAGAAACAATAAGAAACCAGAAAAGATTTTTCCCCTCCTATGAGAGTTTAAACATTGTATATATTCCTCTCAAGCTTTCTGTAAATTGAGTTGTTCTAAATAAAACATAGAAATATTTTGAATTTATTTTGAAACCTTTGAAACCTTTGAAGAGGGTTATTGTAAAATAGTGAAGTCTGAGAAGTTACTCAGTACAATGTCAACTTGACCTCAGACAGGGATGTCTACAGGAAGAATATTTCAGTGTCCCCCAGGGGGCGCCATAACCCCTTGACAAGTCTACTAGCCCTTCCTTCTATGTGTGGTTAGACTGGTCTGTAGCCCAGTTCCAGTTCGAATGTGGTCTCCTGGGGACCAACCAGGTCAACTCTGGGGGCCCTATGGCACTTTGTCTATACCGAAGTCTCAATCAGCCCTTTACCCAAAAGTTTGATTATGACTGGCCATGGGTGATTCCAAGGTGAACCCAGACTATCTTTGTTTCCAGGTGATAGGTCTCAAATTAACCCAACTTCCCCATGTAACAAGCATTCTTTTGCAAAGGTTCCTGAATGATTCCATCCAATCAGACATACAGTGTCTATGTTCATCTCACCAAGAAAGAATCTAAATTCCATTTCTCTAATTCCCCATGGCTAAGCAATAACTTGAGGAATTCCAAGACTAAATGCTGAAGCAACGTTATCGGGTAGAACAAAATTCTGTCCTTGCCTTATCAAAACCAGATGTTGGAGAGACAGTCACTTTTCCTCACCTTTCCAATTAGTATCAACTTTTTTTGTAACTATTAAAGACAGACCAAACAACACCATTCCAGTATATATTTAAAAAAATAATAAGCACCCAAACAGTCCTTCTTCATATGTTGCCTACAAAAATACCTATTCAAGAATATTCATTGCAGCTTTACTCACAGTAAGTAAAAACGGGGGGGTGGGGAGAGGGAATCATCAACAGGAGATTAGATAAACAAACTGCGGTACATCCATACAACTGGATACTACCTAGCAATAAAAAGGAAAAAATACTATTCATACATTTGATATTCATCCATGTTGCAGTATGCATTATGATAAGTGAAATAAGCCAGACAAAAGAAAAGAGTTTATCTATTTCTATGAATGTTAAGGACAAGTGAACCTAATCTGTGTCTTAAAATACCAGAATAGAGACTGCCTCTGGGAGAGGGTATTGTTTGGAAGGAGTATGAGGGAACTTCCCATGGGGATGAAATTGTTCTATATTTTCATTTGGACAGTAGCTACAGAAATGCATAGACCTTTAAAAATTCATCAAGCTATTCACTCAAAATTTACACCTTTCACTGTGAGTAAATTATTGCTCAAATTTACAAATCTAGGGCAATACAAAATCATAAATATAGTTAGAAGCCTCAGTGAAGCTTTTGAGTTGTATGTAGTAATACATGTGATGCCCAGTGTTCTTATTAATGTTGCTGTTGCTGTCACCTATGTCATACTGTGTGAAATCATATTCTATGCTTTCCTCTGTTATGTACATCTGTTACGTACATCAACAGACTCTTTCTTCTACAGGGCTGCTTGGTCCAGGCCATTATCAAGGTGAGTAAATAAAATCCCCCATCAGCGAGTGATCTCAGTTTTAAAAATCTGATTAGCTAAGGAAGCATTTCTTCCTTATCCTCAAATCCTTGCCAGGGCCAGGCACGGTGTCTCATGCCTGTAATCTCAGCAATTCAGGAGACAGGAGACAAGAGGCAACAGAATTACAAGGCAAGAGGATTACGAGTTAGAGGCCAAAGGCAGCCGAAGCAACTTATCAAGACCCTGTCTCAAAATAAAAAATAAAAAAGGGTCTGGGGGTATAGCTCAATGGTATAGCACTTGCCTAGGGTTAAAATCCCCAGTACAGTGCACACGTGCGTGCGCGCGCACACACACACACACACACACACCCTGCCAGGAATCTTTGAGACAAACCTCCAACTCTACAATGACTGTTAAGAGCAATAACTGCCCTATGCCCCAAGTCTCTTCCTTCTCAAATTCAGTCTTTGCCCATGTGAATAATTTATGACAGTCTTATTTAGAAGACAAACACATAGTCTCTACCTGATTGAATGCCCCTTTCAGCTTTTCAAAATGCAATAAAGCAATTTAGTGATCTAAAATTGTTTTCCCAAGCAAGCATTTAATTACTGCACAATTACCCAGACCATACATCTGAACTGGCATTTGGTAACTCTATAGCAACAATAATTTGAAAATGAAGAAACTATTTAGAGAATCATATTCCAGTTGTATACAACAGCACAGTGGGCTTCTTCACTACTTCTCACATTTTTTATCACAGCATAACAAATTAAAATTTCAAAGGAAATTATTGCAGCATCCCTTATGGGTTTTTGTTTCTCAACAGGCTAAGAAGAACTTGATGAAAGTTTGATTTATTATTGCATGTCAGAGTTTAAGGCCACTAGCTGAGCTCATTAGAGACAAACCCACCAAGAAGCCAGGCTGGGTAAAGGATGTTCCAGTAATCTTTTATATTTTATTAAAATATGAATGCATTAAGCACATAAGTTGCAACTACAAAACCTGAAAAACTTTTAATTCACACTTGTTTACAGGTCTTTAGAACACTTTAAATTGAAGAATAAAATTGTAAAGTAATGGCTTCTGGAAGAGTAATTAGAACCAGAAAATCAAGATCTCCTAGTAGTTCTGTAGGGCCAACCTGAGATACATATACACGAGTTGCTGACCCCATGACTTTCTTCCCAGGTTTGCTGGAGTACTGTTTCAGATATGGTGCTTCAAGAGCAAATCTTGAGACTTGGATTTGTGTGAAAGTATTTTATCAAGAAACAGCTCCCAGGAGAAACTGGCAAAGAGAGAGGGAAGCAGGAAAGAGAAAGGGAGGGAGCCAAAGAACAATATGATCCCCGGTATCTGGAGCTCTCAGCTCCTCTGGATCCCATGGCAAGCTCAGGAGTGTAAATTCCACCTTGAGGCATGAGGACACCAGTGAGTCACTGGCTGATGGACCTGGGCTAGAGGTAGGAGGAAATAAACTCCCTATAACTTTGGACTCTCTCCTAAGGCCTGAAAGTTGGCTCTAGTAGCTCCAAGGAAAGGCCTCTGAAGAAAGTCAAAGGTAGTTATAGACTAATAAATGTTTGACAATTGGGTGGGGGCTAGGGGAAAGAGCTTTAATTTGTAGGGTTTGCTCATTTCCATGGTGTAAATACTTTAGCCAATGTCTAACTACTGACTTGGCATTACTGAACTTGGGGGTATGAAGAAATGCACAATAATATCCCCACTATATAGTATTCCTACTATACAAATAATATACAGAAATAACCCTAAGAGCATAGATAATAGCAGTATGTAGCAAAATAATTAGAGAATGAGGAGTTCTGAGTATTTATTATCTTTGGGGTAATATAATTTATTTTATTGTAAGTTTACACAGCCAATTCACATTATCCACAGTGGATATTCTAGATAGTTGCTGCAAACACTGAATTAGCAAATATTGAATCAATGCTTGTAGAGAAAATACAAAGTTAGTTTCCTATGATCTTCTGATCAATACATAGTCTTATTTTACATGCATTTTTATTTAAAGGCATTGACAATAGTGCTGGCATGATACCGTGTCAGGGAGTGTTTCATTCTGTTGTACTTAGGGTCGCTGTGATTCGGACCCAACTTGATGGCACCTAAAACAACAATATTTAATACACACACATATATGTACATATATAGAGAGGCTGCTGATTCATTAAGATTGAACTCTTAGGTAATAGTACTATAACTCAAGTCTGAATGAAGCTTATCTAAGACCTGTATTTTCTCCATAAAGCACATCACAGCTTATTTGTACTTAGGAACACTAGACAGCACTTCAGCGCTCTGCTTAGGGGTCATTGAAAACCCCCAGCAAATGTACAAAAATGTAAAAAACCTAGCACTGAATACACTACAGAAAGGACATTTGTTTATAGTATGAAAGCTGAAACAAGAAGGCCTTGTTCAATCTCAGCTGGGAACGTGCACATGGGGCAACTCAAAGTTTTTGCAACTCTGCACATGCACATGTTCACAAGCGGCCACAAGTATTGACTTAGGGGTTACAATTAAATTTTATTGAGTAGGCAAATTCATAAAAATGAAATCTGTGGATAATGAGAGTTAACCATACACCTTTAGTTTTCATAATGTCTATGTTTAACATCTCACTTCCAGAATATGTGAAAATTTAACAGTCAACTCTTAAGAGATGGCAGGAGTCAGCTCCAGCACAGCATTTGTTGTACTATACCATCTTGACCACCATCTCCACTGCCCTGTTAATGCCTACAAGGTAGAAACCAGCTCTTGTCAGTATTGCTATTGCAAAACTTAGCACAATGCCTGGCTCATGGCAGGTAATGAGAAACTGTCTATGGATGAATGAATAAATGAACATAAACAATTCCCTTCTTTTTGTTACCATGACAAATAATACCTTCACATTAAATGAGCATTTTTTGTGCTTATAAAGTACCTTCTTATTTAAAGGATGTTTGGTTCCCATCTAAAGATGGTTTTTACAATTCTGTTGCCAGCATCTATAGTTTTATAGACAAGAAAATAAGGCACTGAAATTAGGTGACTGCCCAAAATGGCAGAGTCAATTAGGAAGAGAGCTAAAACTCAAACAAAATCTTCATACTTCCCATGTGCCTGCCTCACACTAGAATTAGTTGTGCCCCTCCCATTATTGAGATATTTGACAGCAAACCCATCCATGCTCTGCGTGTGCAGGATGCCCATGTTTGCTTCAAAGGTTTCAATTGAACAAGTCAATAGTCTACCCAGAAAATAAACAAAGAACAACAAAAACTACCTCCAGTAGTAACAACAATTTAGTCATTCATGGTACAAAATGTAGTGTTCTGGATTTTAAAGACTTCAGATACCTGAAATGCAAATCATTCAATTGTAATTGTCTCAGTAGTGTCAGTGTTTAATGAAATGTTTCTAAAATGTATTATGTGCTGAAGCCTGCTGAGATATACCCTGAGACCTTTGCAAATTTCTAGAGTCTCAAATGACAGAAATGTTTGTGCAAGCTCCTGGCTATCTCCTAAATCATATTTCCTTTAAGAGCAACTTATTTCCTGTGCATGTCCACACACCACATGTTATCTGCTTTTCAACTTTTACCAATGTTTTCTCTTATACTTACAGCTATGTATAATAAAAAAAAAAACCTTAACCACTTTGTACCTGGTGTGAATAGAGAACACAAGAGCTACATTGAGGTTCAAAGGCTGAGTGGCCAGCTAAACTTAGTGGTTAAATGCTACTATTGTGTAGCACAGCCTCATGAAGCATAAAATTCAAATCACCAAAAAAAGAAGAATCTGGAATCTGCAAATGGCCTCCTCAACTGTACTCCATATTCAGAAACTGATTTCATCCTTAGAGATTTCAGATCAGGTCATAGGAATAAGTGCCTAAAATAGTGCCTGGTTCATAATAGGTACTCAGCAAACAGCTCAGCAAACAGCCAGATTCTAGATTCCTCTTTTTCAGGGCAGTAAGAAAACATGTATGAGCATCGAATGAAAGATGTTCCTTGGCTCTTTTCATGGCTAATGAGTCACCTATCAGCTCAACTACATTCAGGAAGAAATCTGCTAATTATTTGTGAAGTGGCTAAGCACAGCTGGGCCTCAACAGCCCTAGAATATATGAGTGTACAGTTCACAGTGTTAGATCTTTTATACAGAGGACTTACAGACTGATGAGAACTGAGGCTCAACTCATCAACAGGGTAAAATGGCTCTCTACCAAGAGAATAATCTGAAGGAAGACTTAAGAAGGAAATATTAAAAAGCCTTCTCTTAACAGCTTAACCCTATGACCCAGCAATTCCACATGTGAAAATTTCACTTTAAGAAATAACAAAGGATTAACATATGAAGAGAACCAACAAATATTTAGAAAAAATATAAAGAACATACTTTTTATTTGACAAGTGATAACAGAGTATATTTCAGAGAAGGAAATATAAATAACCAGTAATTATTGAAAAGAAATGCAATGGTAAGATATTATTTTCACCCATCAATTAATGCAGAATAATTTAAAACATGACTAATACCCACTGTTGTTAAGGGCATGGAGAAAGGTACTCCAGATTTTGAGGATCACTATTGAAATTACAAATGCTCATACTCTCTGACCCAGCTACTACACCTCCAGGCATCTAACACATAGAAATAACCTGCACAAGTATAAAATGTACAGATGCAATAATACTTATTTCAGCCAGTCATGATGGCACACACCTATATTTCCAGCACTCAAGAGGCAGAGGCAGGAGTATTGCCACAAGTTTGAGGCTAGGCTGATCTACGTAGCGAGTTCCAGGCCAGCTGGGGCTACATAGCAAGATCCTCTCTCAAAAAAAGTACTTATTTCCATTGCCATTTATCATTATTGGGAGAAAAATTGAAAACTGCATGTCCATTACTCGAAGAGTCTATATATAAATTATGTCATATCAGTATAATGGAATAACATGCACCCATTTAAAAGAAAGCAATGTGTAGCTATATTAATATGGAACAATCACCCTGACATGTTATTCAATGGAAAAAGCAAATTGCAAAATAACACATAGTTTAGGACCTCACTTAAGAAAAAAACTACATATGAGCATATGCACATATACTTCAATATATATATATATGTACAGGAAAAGGTATAAAGGGAGACAGGATTAACTGCAGTTGTTCTTTTGGGGAAGGTGAACAGATGGAGAGTCAAAGTGAGGAGGCACTTTTACATTTTACTGGGCATATGGCAACATCATCACAATTTTGCAAGTGAAACGTATTGATGTGTTGCTTTAATAATTTTTATAAAACTACAGAAAACATTAAATTAAAAAAAATCATTCACCTAGAAAGTACCAGCTACTGGAAGGCAGAAAATCAAAGGGGAAGTTTTGAAAAAGAAAAATATAAAGTCCAAGAGAGTATGTGTAGCTGAAGGTTCAAAGACCAGTTGCTGACTCTTCACCCCATAGTTAAAAATTGGCTACTGGAAGGATGAGTTCAGGAATCACAAGGAATTCTGTTGATTGCTGGCCTTGACTTAATCTGGTCAGAACCTGGATAGAACATGAAAAAAACATCCCTTTTCAATTCTGTTTCTGCAATACCTTAAAGATATCAATAAACTCTTTGTCACCTTTCCTACCAAGAGCTAAGAGTCTATATCCCCTCTCTTTGAATCTAGACATGCTCTGTAACTTGCTTTGACTACTGGAACATGGAAGAAATGACAGTGTGCTTGTTCTGAGCCAAACCTTTGAGCATCAAGCCTTTAAGAAACTTGAAAACTTTCATTGTCTGATTATAAGTTGTCTGAATATCCTTAGACTTCTGTGGGGAGACCAAGCTAGCTATGGGGAGAAACTATACAGCAGAAACTGGGGCCCCATATATATGACCCTAATCAAATTGTGTCAACCAATTCCCAGCCATTAATGCCATCTACCTAGTCTAGGGCCCAGACCTTGTGGACCAGAGACAAGCCATCCCTACTCTGCTTCTCCAAATCCCTAATCTACAAACTCATGAGCAAGTAAAATAGTTATTGCTTTGAACCACTAAGTTTTGGGGAGTCTGTTCTCCAAAACTTTATGTGCTAACCAAAAATGTATGTGCTATTCTTTTTCTCCTCATTCTCTCAACTATGACAAGATGTTATAGGGATTTGTAGTGTGATATTGTTGTTGCTAAGTGCCATGGAGTCAGTGTCCGACTCACAGTGACACTGCATACAACAGATGAAACAGTATTGTTGGTGCTTCTCTGCTACTCACAGGTTTTTCAATGGCTAATTGTTTTCTGGGAGTGGGTTTCTAGGACCTTTTCCCAAGCCTACAGCACCTGGTGTTCCCAAATGGTCTCCAATCCAAGTACTATCCAGGCCCAACCCTGCTTAGCTTCCAAGATCTGACAGGATTGGATGCCACTGTGGTATGGTTGTAGGCTGTAATGTGATATAGAGGGTTTTACTACAAATCCTATAGTCACAATGCTGACCATGGAAACAAAACTAACATTCTGACCCAAAAAATGTACTATGGCAAACACTCTGACAGCTATCTTCCTAGAAACATCCAACTAGGTTTTGTAAGGGAGTTAATGTTGTTGTTGTTGTTGTTGTTAGGTGCCGCTGAGTCGGTATCCGACTCATAGTGACCCTCATAGGGTTTTCAATGGCTGATTGTTTCCGGATTGCCTTGGGAGTGGGTTGCCATGTCCTTCTCCCATGTTTGCGGTGCTGGGAATCGAACTCGGGACCTCAGAGACTGCAGAGTGGAGCTCTACCAACTGAGCTAAATCCCAGCCCAAGGGAGTCAATACAGCATGGGTATGTTTGAGCTGGAAATAATCAGGTCCTTACTGAATTTGGAAAACCAAATTGCCAGTCCGTGACATCACAAAAGTATTGCACTTCTTTGGGACCTATTGTGCAGAAGTTCATCCAGAGGCTGGACCTTCTGAGGGTTGGCTATACTCTGATTCTTCCACCTGGTCTTTCTGCATGCTGGTTTAGCTCTTGGCTAACATGGGTGGGGAGCATCTGGGAGTCATTGAGGGTCTGAAGGCAACAGCAAGTGAGGAGGGTGATGGGTGTGAGAGTGAACAAAGCCACAGTCTTCAGGGATCATCTGGGTGGGTCCTGAGACAGAGCCTCCAACAGGATTTGAACCCAAAAAATCTGGCTGTTGGACTTCTTGCACCAGTAGGTGGGCAGTCCCTGTCAAAATGGCCTGAACCTTCTCCAAATGAAATTTTTCTGACCCACTTGGACAGGAAGTTCCTTGGTTACCCTAAACCTTGAAGTTGTTCCTAGGAATCACAGCTTCTGACATGCACAACTTAACTATTCACCATAGTCCAGAAATTACAAAACACTTTATACATCCAGATGAATGCACACAGATGTTTCTGACTTCACCCTTGCATGAAAATAAAATAATTGAGTTGTTCTTTCCCATTTTGAGATATTTAGACAAACAGTTTACTAGGCCCTTTTCTGGCTAATACATGGCTGAAGTTTTGAAACCTCCCAAGAATGATAAATTTTAGTTGTTTTACCTAAACACATGTGACCACCATCTATAGGCTGTAGATCTAGAGCCTTACTATTCTGTGGACCAGCAGCATGGGCTTGTTAGAAGGGCTGACTCTCAGGCCCCATCTATATCTACTGCATTCAGAACCTGATTTTTAACAAGAACCTCAGGAGATTCCTATGCACGATAACATTCAAGAAGCACCAGTGTTGGGGGCTACATCCTTTGGCTGCTACTCCAGGAACATCTAGCTCCTCCTTTTTCTTGAGGACAAAATTAGTTTTCAACAAACATAAAAAGTGGCACCAAAGATAAAAAGCAAGCCAGGCATGGTGGCACACTCCTATAATCCCCAAGACTGGACAGGAGGAGAATAGTGAGTTAGAGGCCAGGCAGGAGAATAGTGAGTTAGAGGTCAGTCTGAATTAAACAGTGAATTTGGGACCAGCCAGAGCAATAAGACCACATCTCAAGAATAAACAAACAAGCCAGGCACCATAGCACATGCCTGTAATCCAGCTACTTGGGAGGCTGAGGCACGTAGATCACATGATGGAGGCCAAAGGCAGCCTGTGTAACTTAGTAAGATCCTGTCTTAAGACAAAAAATGAAAAAAGGGGCTGAGGATGCAGCTTAATGGTAGAGTGCTTGCCTAGCATGTGCAAGGCCCTAGGTTAACTCCCAATACTGAAGAAAGAAAGAAAAGAGAGAGAGAGAGAGAGAGAGAAAGAAAGAAAATAGCAGTCCCAAATAGACAAAAATTCTGCTTCATATAGCAAGAACTCAATTAGGTATGGGTAGGACTTTGTCTAGATGAATGTTGCTATGGATTGAATTGTGTCATCCAAAAGATATGTTGAATTCCTAGCCCCCAGTACATCAGAATGTAACCTGCTGTCAAAACAGGGTCACTGCAGATGTAATTAGTAAAGATGAGATCATTCTGGAGTAGAGGGGACACTTAATCCAATATGACTGGTGTCTTTATAAGAAAGGAGAAGAGAAACAAAGGAAGCAGACACCATGTGACCATGGAGGCAGAGTAGAGTAATGCATCCTGTGATGCAAGCCAAGGAATGCCCAGGACTGTCAGCAAACTACAGAAGCCGGAAGAGGCAAGGAAGTATTCTCCCCTATACTTTTCACAGGGAGCATGGCCCTGCCAACACTTTGATGTTAAACTAGCCTCCAGAACTGTGAGACAATAAATACCTGTTGTTTTAAGCCACTCAGTTTTTGATGTTTTGTTACAGCTGCCCTAGAAAACTAATATAGATGGCAGAGGAGTGTAAGGGACTCATGCTGTCTGTAACATGCTCACCTCCTTTCTTAGCTCCAGAAGAGAGTAATAGTGTGTCCTGTAAGGGCTTCCTCTCTGGTGATTCAGGGCTAAGGCCTCTCTGAGCACTACTGCTATCTCCAGTGATAATATCACAGAAACAACTTGCCTAGCAATATGTAGCATATATTTCAAAATAGCTGAGAAGATTTTTAAGGTTCTCACCACAAAGAAATGATAGATGTTTAAAATGATGGATATGCTAATTGCTTTGATCATTGCACAATGTTTACATTTACCAAAACATCACAATGTACCCCATAAGAATGTATAATTATTACATGTCAATCTAAAATCAAATTCATAAAAAAAGAAAAAATACATAAACAAAAATGGGTAACAGAAGTCTAGTATTTGAAAGTTCCTCATATAACCATGCCAGCCCTGTCTGAAGCACTGTCGGAATGGAAGAAAGTAAAAGATAGCACCAATGCCCTTCAGAACCTAACTCTCTCTTCAGGAACTCAGCAATTCAAGCTGGTTGGATTGCTGTGGAGGCCCTCAAAGAAAGTATCCTTCATTGGTCTCATTTTAGCTCTATTCCTCTTAACATAGCAAGGAATCTTAACTGGGTTTTAGCTTGTTCCATTGATTGCCACATGGAACCTTCTGTTGTTCTTCAGGCTCCCTGAATCTCAGGCTGAAAGGGGAAATACTATCCAGCATCCTTTCTCAAGATACCAAATATATGTTATTTATTTTCATTCATCCCTCCCTGTGGTTTACCAAGCATTTTGAAAGATCTTAGAGCCAAAAAGAACCTCAGTAAACATCTGGTCCAACTGTCTTACACATGATGAAATGGAGGTCAAGAAAGGTTGAATGCTGGGCAGCAAAGTCAACATTTGAAAAAAAGAAAGAGAGGGAGAGAAGAAAAACAAAGAAAAGAAAAAGAGAAAAGACCAGACCATCCAACTTCCAGGCTCAGTTAGCTTTATGGCCACAGGAAATATACTGCCTCCTGACCATTTTTCATCGGAGGCAAGGTTAGGAGACCAAGACAAGTTGAGCACAGACTTTGAAGTCAAACAGACCTCAGTTAGAGTTCTAAATCTTCCACCTACGTGTTGGGTGACCCTGAGCAGCTTAACCTCTTGGTTTCCTCATCTCATCCAGCAGGGATAACATCACCTACCTCAAACACTGTTGTAATGATTGATAAGATAACATATAGGAAGGTCTGTGTCTGGTGGGGTGGTTTCAGCTCACAAAGTTTTTAACCCCACCTGCCCCGCCCTGTGGTATCTTTCTGTTCTGACATCCTCAGCATTGACTTCAGCCTTGAACAAGCAGCAAGATGGCTGCCACTGTTTCAGGCATCTTCTCCAGCCACAGGAACCCCAAGTAAAAGAAACACTATCTCTTTTTGTAGCTCTCTCTTGTGAGTGAGAAAACCTTTCCCAGAAGGCTTCCAGCAAGCTCTCAGTCTCATCTGCCAGAGTTGGGTCACGTGCTCTCCTAAGGATACTTGGAATAAATTTAAGCCAAGCAGGCTATTTCTGAAGATGCCCGGGCATTGGCTTCTCTCAGGACCCATGACTGAACAAAATGCATAGTTCTGTTAGAAAAGAAGGCAGAATGGATGCTGGGTAGGGTAGAAACAGTGACAATTACAATAAATGTCTTCTATCAACTTATTTTATTATGAGCCAGAAAGACGGGTCTGGAGTATCTCAGATGACCCTTCTGTCAAGGTTTTAATGGTAGTAACTGAGGGGTTCTCCCTCCTCCATGCACTTCACCCAAAGGGAGTTTCCTGACACTCCTACCACAGCATCTCCCTATCCCTCTGGGAAATATGTCAACTCTTAGCTATTCATCCTGGGTGACTCACCAGATATGTAGCTGCCCCCCAAGTTGTACTGGAAGTGAGTATCTGAGGACACAACTGTCCATATGAATAGTGCTTTCAAGTTTACAAGGCTCTTGGACATGCCTCATATAAGCCTCTACATCTAAGAAAAATGAGCATCAGGGAGAGGAGAAGGAATTCACCCAAAGTTGTCAGCTAATCAGTGGTAGTGCTGTGTCTGGAAGGAGATGCCCCCCAAAAAATACAATGTGTTTTCTGCTACTATGCATTGGCACAAGGAATCCTACACAGAAATTTGGCATATATGGCAGCCGTGATTAAAAAGAAAAAGTGATACCAATTGAAATATTGAGGTCCTGTAGCCCAGACCCCAGGATACTCATTCTTTCAAGATTCATCCATTTTCTCATCTAAAATCTTCCTACGAGGACAGATGAAACCTTTAGTTCAAAGTAGAACCCCTTATGTATTTAGCAAACATTTATATAGCAATTGCCATGTGGCAGGCATTATGCAATGAGCTTTACAAATATTAACTCACTTAATTCCATTTAGCTTTATATGCTTACAGAAAACCCAACATCCTGAGATCATACGTGTTTCATAAAAGTCTTGTATGATTTATTCCATTAGCAATCCATCAAAACAGTCCAGAATTTAGGGACAGAGCAAACTTTCAGGCACAAATATGTTCCAGAGCTCACCACTCTTTGTCCTACTCTCTTATTAGAAACAACCTATACCCAAATTACCCAACCAGGACATACATATATAAACAAATCACACTGCAGTCTGCAATTGCTTGAGGAAAATTCTGGATTGTCCTAAACTTATTATAGAACATAATCTTTTTGTAACCCATTTTTCTAGTGTGGCAGATTATAATCTTCCTTAAAAGCTGAGGGAGCTTTCTGCTCCAAGTTTAGGGAGGCCAAAGGGCATTGGTTGGTGTTGCTTTTGTGTCAACATTCTTAATCTTCCTGTTGGTATTTTAAAATAACAGGTCAGTCAAGCAAATTATAATCTGTGCCATATAAAATTCCCTATGAACTGCTGCCATTTGCAAGAAGATGGGCTTTCTGACGGGCAAGAAGTCATAATGTGTCTCCTTGCTTTCATGTGACAGCAATTAGTATCTAAGCTCTGAAGTGTTCACTCCCACAGCCAAGAAGACGACATTTATAACAGGTTCCAGCCGCAAACCATTAGTGTTTGCAGTATAAGATCCCTATTTTCAATATGGAAGGATAAACCCTTCAAAGTATAAAAACAGAGACTGTAAGATGTTGTCCTCCATTTAACGACTTGGAATAATACTTTGAAAGAGGATATGGTCAACAGCCTCATATTCTTGCAAAAACAAGTCACAGTTTTATAGACTTGATCAACGAAGTACCAGTGGGCCTTTTTTTCCACATAGTCTTTTCCTTATTTTTCTTTTTTAACTTAAAATTTGCCATACATGTAATAAACTAATAAAAGTTATTGTTCCTTCTTGGCATAATGGCACACACTTATAATCCCAGTGACTCAGGAGGCTGAGGCAAGGTCACAAGTTCAAGGCCAGAAACAGCCTGCACAACTTAGGAGACCCTGTCTCAAATTTTTAAAAAAAAATTGAAAAGGGGCTGAACAGGATGCAAATGAATGAAAACCCCATAATGAAACTCATTATGCTTTATGCAAATTAAATTTCTTTAGAAAAGGGGGCTAAGGGTACAGTTCAGTGGTGGGGCACTTGCCTATCACGCATAAGGCCCTGGGTTCCACTCTCCAACATTACAAAAATAATTACTGTTCTTAACACTCTAGATGACTAGAGAAAATTCTGTTGCTTATTTGAAAACATGATACACTTTGCTAGAAATAAATTGTCATTTATTAAACAGGCTATTTCAAAGAGTCACTCCTCTACGAAATGTCAAATGAAGAAAATTAAAGTTTCCCCTTGCAAACCTTCTATACCAGTACTTCTCAGATGTTAATGTGCAAAAGACTTTGTTGTTGTTGTTGGTATTGTTAGGTGCCATAGATTGCTGTCCAGTCACAGTGAATCTGACTGAGCATGTCTGGAGCAGAGCCCAACATTCTGCAGTACCCACAAGCCCCCACTTGTTGCTATAGTGATCTGGAAACCACCCTTGGAATAGTACTGGTCTATACCAGTAGCCTAGTCCATGAAGGTTGAAATCCCACCTTTGCAGATTCCTTTCTGAGGGTAAAGAAAGGTACAAATAAAAATAGTAACTCATGTTATCAACTAAAATTGTGCCATATGAATTTAGGTTTTAGCTCAATTTAGTAAACTTCCTTTGTTGCCTTGTACTAAACCAGCTGAAGAAATCAGTCTCACCTTTAAGAAGCATACATTCTAGGCATAGACATAAATCACAAGGCAAATTATAACAAGGCTGGCATATGACAAACACCAAAAATGAAATATAATTTTCTATGAGAATCTTATATTCAGGGAGTATCAAAGTGGAGATGATTACCAGGGAAAGGTCAAAGAAATCTCATAGAGAAGGTTTGCAAGTTGTTTTGCAGTTTACCATAGAGCTTTCATATAATGTCTTGCATCATGTAGAACAGTCCTGTGAAGTACTGTTGTTATAATTTTTTCCATTTTGTAGATGAAGAAACAAAGGCTGAGGGAGCTAAAATCATTTGCAAAAGTTACATTGCAAACAAATGAATAAGATTTTAAATGGTGAGGCCAAGATGAAGGGAATTCCCAGATGAAGACAGGAGAAGAGAGAGAAAATTATGAAGTTTCTAATGCTAAAAAAAGTATGAATAGTAAATGACTGACATTTCTTGACCACTTAATTATGCCAGGCACTGTACTAAGAACTTCTTACGTAGTACCTCATGTAATTCTAAAAGGAATTCCATAAAACAAGTATTATAATTATTAGTCCCTTTCACAGAGAATAAAAGTTGAGACACAGAAAAGTAAAGTAGCAAGTCCCAGATCACACAGCTAATCAAATTCTGGCCAGAATTTGAGCCCAGGTTCTTAGAGTTTTAGCAGAGAACAAAGAGTAGATGGTATGACTAGAACTTTGATGCTGGAGGTGAGAGGTAGATGAGGTTAGAAAAGGGTCTTGATTAGCTACCTAAGAAAAGCTGAAGTTGGTATGGTACGCAAAGGGGAGTTACAGAAAGTTTCTGTTTTAAGTATGAGAGGGAAAAGATCATCAATCTGTTTTAGAATGATAACTCTGGGAATAGGGTTTAGGATGATTTAGAAAGGGGCAGAGAAGAAGGCTAAGTAAATCAATTATGGTTTCCAGAATTCACATTAAAGCTGGAACCAGAAGCATGTGATAGGCTGCAAGTAAGTACTGAATCACAGGAAGGTGGAGAGAGGACTCCAGAATTGACACTGCCCAAGAGGACCTGCTTGAAGAGGCAACATGAATAGCCTTATGAGTTGGGGACCTCAAATAGACATTACAAAAACCAGGAGTCCTTACATTTGTGTGGTCATTTATAGTTTGCCATAGAGTTTTCTTATCATCTCATTTTGTCTTTAGATTAAGCCTATAGGGTAGATACTACCTGCCCCATTTTGCACATGAAGAAATGAAGGCTCAGAAGGTGAAAATGATTTGCTAAAGGAAAGCAGCAAGGAAATCTAGAACCAAGGAAAAAATTCAGAGTTTATACTTCCGTGAAAGAAAATGTGGACATGTTTCACAATCAGGATGATGGTGATTCCCTGTTGGCAGCAGGTCATAGCCCCCTGCCAACCATTCATAGAAAGAGGCTTCCATGATTGAACAAGATTTGGTTAAATTGGGTTGTCACCTGAAGACAAAGTCTGCTAATGTGTGCATGGCGTATGCATTGTTCAAAGTCCCTAATGGATGTGTGCATAGCAAAGCCATAAAAACGGGGTCTGTAACACACATCATTTACAAAAAAGAAAATATTGTTGCATAAAAACTTTGTTTTTTACACAATACATATTAACCATGGGGTATGGTGAGGAAGTTACCCCCAACAGAGTCATCATATGATTGTTTGCTGGACTGAAAAATTAATCCACTGAATGTCTTCAGTACTTTTATAATTCTCTGTGTGAGACCTAACACTGGAGACTAAAATAAAGGCTAATCACACACACACATCTTAAATGTCCTTCACTATCTGAACTTGTCTTACAAACTCTCATTATCTGAATTCCGAAACCAGATTCCTTTAGGGAAGCAAGGAATACTTGCATATACTTCTCTCAAATGAGATACATATTCCTTAACCTCCTTGGGGACAAAAAAAGGTAAATCTTCATAGAAATATGTTAAATTACTAATCACATAATAGGCCATTGCTGGCCAATTACCTTCTTTACCCACCTCTTTATTGCAAAAACTGGCAAATTGCATTGTCCAGATTCCTTTGCCTGTTGGCTTCTGGTTAGGTACTGTCACTGAGAAAGAACAACAGGAGATTGGAAGGGGGAGGGGGAGGAAAAGGAAAAGACATTTTTCTCCTGGTTCTGGTGGTATCTCTGACTCAGCAGATGGCCTTCTGTTTTTCCAGCAGCTGTGGTGATGGGCAATTGCTGGTGGCTGCCAGCAACTGAGCACTACAGTGATATTAGCAGATCTGACATCATAGGCAGCTACAGGCTCCAGTAGCCTTTGGCAATTTGTGGAGTGACAGGATTCCAAAAGCAGCAGCTGTGGACAATTTCAGTGAAGAATATGCTCCTGGGCTCTGGTAATATCACCTCTTTCTTTTTTCCTCTCCAGTCCTAGCCATGGATCCTCTAATCCCTAGGAGGCCTCCTACAGGGACTACTCTCTGCATTTCCTCACCCTTTTTCTTCCTTGTGACTTACCAACACTTTTACAAACAATTTCCAGTATTAAGTTCCCTCTGAAATACCTAGAGTGGATTCTGCTCTTGACTGATCACTGACATACACTATCATAACGAGTTTCCCATACTATTTCAATATTTCTTGAACATTCTTATCAAAGACCTTCTAAAGGTAGAGGAAGATGAATATCAGTTCTTTTTTCTCCCACACCTGGCATATGACTATTTAGGCCAAAATAATTTCTAAAAAGCAGGAAATATATTTTCAATTTCTTTTTTCATCTTAAATTTTTAATTTTATAAAAATTAGGCCTCATAAATGACTTGACACAAAAGATGCATCAAGTTGATTATGTGGTTTTGCTTACTTTGACAATTGTGCAAGCATCTCAGTTTGAATAGCAAGAAATCCAAGTTCCAGCTGAGGCCAGCCCCGCAATAAGACACCAAAAGACTAACTCTTCTCCTTAGAGAGCAAACTCAGGGAAGCAGCTTGGCAAAGTAGAAAATATGTAGGCTTTGGAGCCAGACAGGCTAGGTTCCAATTCTAGAGAGATTTATTAGCTATATGACTTCTGGACAGTTTGTTGACATATCTGAGCCTTGGTTTCCCCATGTATAAATTAAGGCTAGGAATCTCTACCCTACCAGGTTGATGTGAGGATTTACCATGATTTAGATAAAAAAATGCATGGAAGTTTCTAGATGCTTAATAAATAGTAAGTTGCTATTGCAGTTATTTAATAGACATACAGCCTTTTCTTGTTGGTTTCCAATACTCTCCTTTCTGTAGCTTTTGGGAATGAAAATGAAGTCAAAAGCCCACTTCCATATACATTAGCCAAAAGAAGACTTCACAGTAATTGATAGTTACTTCTCCTCACGAGGAGTCTAAGATCCCTTGATCTAGTGACTGATTTTAGCCAGGCTTAGTAGAGTACTATTCCGCACTCTCCGAGGCCCTAGGTTCCAACTCCAGCAACCACAAAAACAAAAGGACATGGCAATCCACTCCTGAAGCAATCCCAAAACAATTAGCCACTGAAAACCCTATAAGGGTCACTTCGAGTTGGATCTGACTCCATGGCACCTAACAACAATAACAATTTCACCTGATAGGGACCTGTTTTATGAAAGTGGTCAATGGTGACACCTCTACAACCATTGTGATTTGTACTGCCTTTCTTGCTGCTTTCTTAAATTCTAGAGTGCCAAGTAATGTCTGCAAACCTAGGCACAGCTTCTGCCCAGGAGGTTATGGTATAAATACACTTTTCTATAATTATAGGATGTGTAGATCTAGTGCTGAAACCACTCCAGCTGTGCCACATTTGACTGAAGGCAAAAACTAAGGAAATGGGCAGCTCGGGCTTTAAATATTTGGGAGGAAGTGACTTTGGGGTTGTTGACATTTTTTTCCATTGTCCCTAGGTGAAATTTCTATTACTATTGGGAGTTGTAACTATAACAATTGTGTTAAACAATAACACTGTCAAGAAATGTATGACTCCAAGATGTTATATTTGAAGAGCATTTGCTTTGGAGTTCAGATGCTCCTCCATTTGGGCTGGGGTTATGTCCTGATAAACCCCTCATAAGTTGAAACTATTGTAAGTCTAACATACAGCTAATCCACCTAAACTACCAAATATTATAGTTTGGCAACATAGTACATTAGAGAATGTTGGGGGCTTCTTCTTGTGATCATGTGGTCGACTGGGAGATGCATCTCAGCATCACATATCAGTAGCCCAAGAAAAGATCAATATTCAAAATTTGAAGTATGATTTCTACTAGATTTGTATCACTTTTGTACCAATGTAAAGTTGAAAACTTGTCAATCAAGGACCATCTGTCCTTACACTTGTGAGAGTGTGGTCCCCAGCTATTTGCAATGTCTCCTGTCATTCTTCTTATCCTACTATCTCCATAGTATCTCCTCATCATTAAATGCTCACTGAGCCAGTTTCAACAGACCCTGTTTTAAATTTTAAATGGATGATAATAAACCAGAAGGAATCAGGTCTTGGATCTTAAAAGGATTGTGAAATAAGCAGTCTGTTGGAGGAGAGAAAGGCTTGGTGCACTTAAAAAATAGCAAATACTTAGTTCATGAAGCAATATAATTTTTATAGAATGAATGAATTCTATTTTAAAATGTGATCAGTATATCTGCATCAGTATTTCAGTCATCCAAGATGTCCATTTAATTAGTAATTTTAGTCAATTTAGAGACTACACAAGGAGATCCATTTATTTTTTCAAGGAATAAATACCTACTGGATACCTACCATGTGTCAGACATTATAATAAGCAAAGACTGATGCAATTTTTGCCACTGTGGAACCTAGAGTCTAGTGGGGTCAGTTGAATAATAGCCCCCAAAAGGTATCTATACCCAGAACTTGTGAATATAACCTTATCTTGAAAAAAGGAACTTTGAAGATATAAATATGGTAAGGTTCTTGAGATGAGATCATCCTGAATTAGGCCACCCCTAAGACCAATGAGCCTACAGCCATAGCACTGTGACCTCAGATCCCATCAGATCTCAGAAGCTAAGCAAGGTTGGGCCTGGTTAGTACTTGGATGGGAGACCACCTGGGAATACCAGATACTGTAGGCTTGGGAGAAGGACCCAGCAACCTACTCCCAAAAATCAATCTGCCATTGAAAACCCTGTGAATACCAGAGAAGCTCTGATAACAGTGTTTTTGCCTGTTGTACGTAAAGTTGCTATGAGCCAGATACCCACTCAATGGCACCTAACAACAACAAGTCCAATGAGTGTCCTTACAGGAGACAGATAAAGAAGACTCAGAGACATAGGGAAAAAGCCCATGAGAAGATAGAGACAAATTGAACTAATACTGCCAGAAGCCAAAAAAGTACCAAGAGCCAGTAGAAGCTGGAAGAGGCAAGGAAGGATTCCTCCCTCAGAGGGAGCACGGCGCTGATGATACCTTGATTTCAGACTTCTGGTCTTCAGGAAGGTGAGAGAATGATTTTCTGTCATTTTAAGCCACCAGGTTTGTGGGAATTTGTTATGGCAACCCTAAGAAACTCATGAAGCATACTCTAGTCAAATAACCACAAATAAGTGTGAAATCACAAATGTGCTAAAAGCTATGATAGTTAAGTGATAAAACAAAAGCAACCACCACAGGGATTGGGCCTCCTCAGGAAGATAAGGCAATGATATGAGGGGTAAAAAGGAAGCAGGGAGTGCTCTGGTCTGAAGGAACCACACATCAAAAGTCCCTGTGAAAGAAGGTTGGGGATCAGGGAGGTAGCCTCCAAGATGAACTTGAGGTTTCAATATGAAATTGGGTCAACTCACCTAGACCAGACCTTGTCAGCCATTATAAGGATTTTGAACTATAAAATAAACAAAGAGGAAGGAATTCAAATATATTCACATTAATGAATGATATGACCGTATGTAACCTATAAAGGTAATTAAGCAGTTGGTTTTGAAAAACCTCCATAAAATAAAAATCATAAAAAAATGATACATGCATACCTTTACCATTTTATTTCAATGTGCTTTTATTATTCACCAGTCACTCCATGCAGATTCAAACCTTTGTCTTACGTGTAGATTAGGTGAATGCCTTTCCTGGCCTTGTTCTTATCTATAACTTGTTATTTATAATTTTCCATTTCCACTTCTTTTAAGAAAGAGCCAAAATACACTTGCAGACATTCAGAGTGCAGAATCATTCTTGAGTTTTATTTTCTGAAATCTTTTTCAGATTTCTCACTCATACCTAATTGAACAGCAATTTTCTTTATAGCAACCTGCCTTTACTGAGCTGTCTCAAAGTATTCAACCTAATTTTCATAGGAAAAAATAACTCATTGACTTATGAAAGTGTTCATGTTTCATCAACTTACATAATACTTCATTAAATTATGTAATTATTTCATAACCTGATGAAAAACAGGTGACTTTTTGTAAACATACAGCTTCACAGTAGAAGCAGAAATAAGTGAGCATCCTAAGTACTCCACTAACAGTGAACAGTATGCCACAGACATGGACTGTGTATTTTACAGAGAGACTAAATGGGAAGCTCTACTATATCCAGCAGGTTAACTGGATGTCAGTTAAGAAAACAAAGCTGAATGTAAGTTTTAAGGAGAATGAATTTAATGGAGAAAAGAAAAGATGGTTATAGGCCAAGTAGGAGGATAACCTGATAGTGTAGGTGAGATATTGGTCTCTTGGTCTCCAATGGTTATATATAATGGTAATGAGAAGGTACAACTAAATTTGAGACATATTTAGGAGATGTGTTAGTCCATTCAAGCTATTATAACAAGTTAGAATAGACTGGGTGCTGGAGGCTGGGAAGTCCAAGATTAAGGTACCAGCAGATTCAGTGTTTGGTGAGGTCCTGCCTTCTCACAGATGGCACCTCACTGCATCTTCACATGGTAGAAGGGGTCAATAAGCTCCCCCAGGCCTCATTTGTGAGGGTATTAATCTCATTCATTAGGGCTCCACCTTCATGATATAATCCCTTCCAAAAGGCCCCACCTTTCAATACTATCACAATGGAGGAGATTATGTTTCAACATACAAAATAGGGGACGGGGCACAAACATTCACCAGTGGGTTAAATCTGGTGATGTTTAGGGAAAGTTTAAAGATGACTCCAAGTTTTCACTTTGCAAAATTGGATAAATAATTATATATTCCCTGGGTTAAGTTATGCTGGACCTGGACAACATTTAACAAGAGTTTGGGATACGTTGAATTTGAAGTACCTTTGATATCCAAAAGAGGTCTAGAGCTCAGAAGAGATACCAGGGCCAAATTTTAACATTAAAACACAATCAATCTCACCTAACAATACATTAACAGTCATGGAAACTTTCAGTCAGCAACTCTGGTGCTTTGATTAAAACCTCATTAGCTGCAATATTGCCTCTGCACAAAAATTGTCATGGCAATTTTGCATTATGGGTATATATTATGAAGCTATACATTGCCAATATTTAACAGCCTGGTTAGACACACACACACAATTCCACAGGTGACAAACTTTCAAAAGAAATATGATTTGTTATGATTTTTGTCAACCCCTAATTAATTGTACTAGTAACATTTCTTGAATGGTTTCTATACACCAGGCATGCTTGTAAGTGTGCACGTGTGTTTTAACCCATTTGATCTTTGAAAAGATTCTTTAAAACAGATACTAATGTTATTATGTCCCCTTTACATATGAAGAGGGTAAACCACAGGCAGACTGAATAGCTAGTCTAAGAATAGCCAGTCAGCAGCAACGCTGGGAGTCAAGCCAAGATGGTCTATGTCCAAAGCCAGTGCCCACAACTACTACACCATACTGCCACCCACAAAAGAAGGCATCAAACACCAGGGACTTCTGGACGCAGGGCATACACTAGAAATCTCAAGTAGTCCTATGTAATTCACTATCCATACTCATTCAATTTCTCAGCCCCCAGTTTTCCCTGTTTGGGGAAAAACACATTCCCTAAAGTGGCAGCAAGAATTGCCTCTTCAACTGCTTTTCAGTCTTTGTGCTGATGGCTCTGATAGTTTTCTTGCTGGCATGGGAAAGCAGTCAAGCCAATAAGGAAACTATGAAGAAGACAGCTTCTTTAAAGAGATCCGAAACTATCTTTCAAAGTATGAAGAAAAGAGAAACGTTTGCAAAACAACCAGAACTGTCTCCAGAACTTTCTCAGAGCTTTAGCAATACCAGGCACTTGACATCTCCAAGAAACTCTTTAATCTCTGAGATGGCACGAAGACGTCATAGGCACCAGCATGGAAATAACAAAGAACTTGTTTTGCTATAAGCAACTAAAACATTATTCTTTCCTAGGAAATATTTTCTAGATTTCATCATTGTTTGTCATAAATTATGCATTTCTAAATTGTTGTTACTCAGCTGACAGAGTCAGTTGAACAATTATTTATACAGAGGCATAACTTGACAGTGATTTAATATCACAAACTTCATTGTGCCTGCTCTGATTAAGTTTGTCATTTTGAAAACAAAATGGCTTGAGGAAAGTGAATTCATGTTGTACAGAAAAATCTATAATAAAATTTCATTGGCTCGCAGATAGCCCTGGGTAAGGCTCAAAACCCACTTTTCTTTAGTCTCAAAAAAATTGAAGTTGCATGAATATCTGTTCCTTCTTTTTCTGCTTTTCTTTTCATCTACTGTCTCTTTCCATTTACTTTATCTATCTTCTACTCTTCCTTCTCACCTCAGCTCTCCTATTCCCACC
>VMDO01008389.1:0-10330 GCA_007922755.1 Pedetes capensis
AAGAAAGAAATAAGAAATAGTTGTCTATAGTTGTCTATACCATCTTGTTTATTACCTTAAATGTCTGGTATATTATACTTTTATTTTAACTTATAATTGCCTTTTATATAGTATTTCTAGATAATCATATTTCAAGTTTAATGTCTTCAAAAAGTAATGGGTAGTGAGACAAATAACAGATAATATAAAAATCAAAGCAAATTTTGATATATAGAATAGTATCTAATTTGAAATCAACATTCCTTTCATAAATTTTCTTTCTCCTTAATAAAGCCCACTTATAGAGAACTAATAATGATCACTCTCATATGTTTGACAGTTTGTTGTACTATGGGGGCTTACATGTTGCTGTGATGCTGAAAGTTATGCCACTGGTATGACAGATACCAACAGGGTCACCTTTGTGGACAGGTTTTGGCTGAGATTCCACACTAAGACAGACTCTGGAGAGGGACATGCCTAATGTAGTCCTGAAACAATTAGCCATTGAAAACCCTATAAATAGCAGAAAATCACTCTCAGACACAGTGTTGGAAAATGAGATCCTGAGGTTGGAAGACACTAATAGGATGATTGAGGAAGAGTTGCCTCCTCAAAGTAGATTCCACCTTAATGACCAGAAAAGCCCAGGGATGTCCATTTGCTGATGTCACACAATTTAAATGAGAAGGAACAACTATAAGCATCCATTACTAAATGGAATATGGAATGTATGTAGTATGAATCTAGGAAAACTAGAAATTGTCAAAAGGGAAATGGAGCATATAACCATCAATATTCTAGGCATCAGTGAACTAAAATAGAATAGAATGGCCCATTTTGAATCAGATAATCATATTGTCTAAAATACTGGGAATGACAGATTAAAGAGAAGTGTGGTTGCATTCATTATCAAAACAGATATTTCACAATCTGTCCTGAAGTACAATGCTGTCAGTGATAGAATAATATCCATATGCCTACAAGGAAGGACCTTTAATATGACTATTATTCAAATTTATATATAAACCACTAAGGCTACAAATGAAGACAGGGAAGATTTTTACCAGTATCTGCAATCTGAAATAGATTGAATATGCAGTCAGGATGCATGATAATTACTGGTGACTGGAATACAAAAATTAGAGACAAAGAAGAAGGTGCAATAGTTGGAAAGTATGGCCTTGGTGACAGACCCGATGCTGGAGATGGAATGATAGAATTTTAGCAGACTAATGACTTTTTCATTGATAATACATTTTTTCATCAACATAACTAGAGAGTATACAGAGGTAGTTTACCAGATGGAACAGGAATGAAATTGACTATATTTGGGGAAAGAGATGATGGAAAATCTCAATATCAAAAAGAGCAAAACCAGGTGCTGATTGTGAATCACACCATCAACTGCTTATACGCACGTTCAAAGTGGAACTGAAGAAATTAGAGCAAGTGTATGAGAGCCATGGTATGCCCTTGAGAATATCCTACCTGAGGTCAGAGACCACCTCAAGAACAGGTTTGATGCATTAGACACTAATGATAGAAAACCAGATGAGTTGTGACATGACATCAAAGACATCATTCATGAGGAAAGCAAAAGGTTATTTAGAAGATAGGAAAAAAGGCTGGGCATGGTGGCACATGTCTTTAATCCAAGGGGCTCGGGAGGCAGAGGTGGGATGATTGCAAATTCAAGACCAGAGGCAGTCTGCATAACTTAGGGAGACCCTGTCTCAAAAAAAAAAAGTAAAAAAAAAAAAATGGGCTAGGGGCACAGCTCAGTGGTGCAGCACTTGCAAACCATGCAGGTGCGAGACCCTGGGTTCAACCCCCAGTATCACACACAAAAAAAGAAGAAGATAGGAAAAAATAAAACACCAACTAACATGTCAAAAGATACTCTGAAATGCCCTTGAATGTCAAGCAGCTAAAGTAAAAGGAAGACATGCTGAAGTTAAGAAACTAAACAGAAGATTTCAACGGGCAGCTCAAGAGGAGAAAATGACATGTGCAAAGAGCTGGAGAAAGAAAACAAAAAGGGAAGAACACGCTCTCTTTTTCTCAAACTTAAAGAAATAGAGAAAAAATTCAAACTTTGAGTGGCAATAGTATTGGATTCTACAGGGAAAACATTAAATGACACAGGAAACATCAGAAGAAGATAGAAAGAATACACAGAGTCATTATACAAAAAATAATTGGTGGATGGCCAAATATTGCAAGAGGTTGCATATGATCAGGAACCAATGATATTGAAGGATAAAATGGAAGCTGCCTTGAAGGAATTGGTAGAACATAAGGATCCAGGAATTGATAGAATACAAATAGAGATGTTTCAACAAACACATGCAGCACTGGAGGTGCTTACTTGTTTATGCCAAAATATTTGGAAAATATCTACCTAACCAACTGACTGGAAGAGATCCATATTTGTGCCTATTCCCAAGAAAAGGAATCCAGCTGAATGTGAAAACAGAATGATATCAATATCCATGCAAGCAAAATTTTACTAAAGATTATTCAAAAACAACTGTGGCAGTATATACAGAAGGAAGTGCCTAAAATTCAAGCTGGATTCAGAAGAGTGCATGGAACCAGAGTCATCATTGCTGATGTCAGATGAATATTAGCCCAAAGCAGAGAATACCAAAAAGGTGTCTGTCTATGTTTTATTGACTATGCAAAGGTATTTGACTGTGGATCATAACAAATTATGGATAACATTGTGAAGAATGGGAATATCAGAGCATGTAATTGTATTCATGCAGAAGCTGTACATGGACCAGGAGGTAGCCATTTGAACAGAGCAAAGAAACACAGCCTGGTTTAAAGTTAAGAAAGGTATGCATCAGGTCTATATCCTTTCACTGTACCTTTTCAATTTCGATGCTGAGCAAATAATCTCAGAATCTGGCATCAGGACTGGAGGAAGGCTTATTAAAAAACTATGTTATACAGATGACACAACTCTTCTTGCTGAAGGTGAAGAGGATTTGAAACACTTGCTGATGAAGATCAAATAACACAGCTTCAGTATGGATTGTGCCTCAACATCAAGAAAAAAATTCCTTACAACTGAGTGACTATGCACCTTGATGATAAATAGAGAAAAGTTTGAGGTTGTCCAAGATTTTTCTTTACTTGGTTCTATAATCAATACACATAGAAGCACCAGTCAAGAAATCAAAAGACACAATGTATTTGGAAAAGCTGCTGCAAAAGACTCCTTCAAAGGATTGAAAACTAAAATGTCACCTTGAAGATAAAAATTCATCTGATTCATGGCCATGGTATTTTCAGCCACATCATATGTTTGTAAAAGCTGCACATTGAATAAAGAGACAGGAAAAGAATTGATGCTTTTGATTTATGGTGCTAGAAATGGATATTGAATATATCGTGGACTGCCAAAAGAACAAAGAGATCTAGAAGTTCTAGAAGTGCAGCCAGAGTGTTCCTTGGAAGCAAGGACAGCTAAATTGTATCTTATGTAGGTTGGACATGTGGTCCTGAAGGACCAATCCTTAGAGAAGGACACCATGTTTGGGAGAGTGACAAGTCAATGAAAAAAGGAAGATCCTCAACTAGATGGATTGATACAATGTTTGCAACAACAGGACTTAAACATAAAATAAATCATATGTCTGGCTCAGAATCAGAGAATGTTTCATTCTGTTGTATATAGGGTCACTATGAGTCACATCTGACTGGACAACAGCTAGCAATAACAACAACAATAATTATCAGTTACCCAAGTGCACCTCTGATCTAGTCCTGCTTTCTTTGCAGTTATTCCAGGTCATATAATGACTTCTACCTGATGAATTTTGTAATATAAACTGTAAAAGACAAAACTCCTGTATTGCAGCATTAACTACATTAGACTTAGTGTGAGTGACAAATCTTTGTTGAGCTACCATTGAGATTTCCATCTTTTGCTGATATAGTATCATTTACACTGATCTAAATGACATCCATTATCAAGTTATGCTGTCAGTCTGGGTGTACCCTCTTTTCTATATTTCTGTTTCCTTGCTATTTTCCTCTTATTTAAAGGCCACCTCCAATCTCACTAAGTCCATCTTAGCCATATGTTGTGAAAGGGGAGATTGACCTGATTTCCATCAGATGAGATGTTACATTTATTTGACATTTATTGTCTGTAGTTTACATCTTGACCTGGATGACAACTTGTCTCTTTGAGTGTTTAGGTAGTTTGTCTACAAACTACCTTACAAGCTCTTGAATCTCAGACTTCCGTGTGACTTCCATGGAAGACAAGATATGATCGCTGATAGTTAACAGCAGAAATTGGTCCCACAGGTTGAAAATGACCACTTTTATTGAAAGTATACAATACCAAGGCCAAGTGAAAGTCAGATGACTTTTTGTACAACTTTTAAAAATAGAAATTGCTTTCATTTAAAGCTGTCTTTATTACCCCTTTATATTCTGCAATTCAAGGAAATTGAAAATGATATAAGAAATTATGGTAAATGGTTAAAAAATAACATTAGTCATTGCTTTCCTATATGTGATTCTGTGGGCAATTTAAATGATAATATAGTGGTGGTCTCTAGGGAAAATTGAATATCTGCAGTGACACTTAAAATTAGGAAAAGAAATAACATATCTCTACCATATTCAGGTATATTATAATCAATTCCTAATTCACCACTGTGGGTATAAAATCTCTGCCAGGCATTCTGTCTAGAAATGCAGTAGCAGTCAAATAATTTCCAAAACTCTACCCATCTTCACTTCATATATTATTCAGCAATCAACTCACATACTTTTCCAAGGGCATTTTAAGGTACAGATTATCTAGAATCCTAAAGCAAGCTCATCTCACAAGTTAATACACAACAAGAATGAAAATTACTAACATTAGAGTGAGCTATTCTCACTAGGTTCTAATTTGGGGATACTAAGCCCTTTAGTTTCTATTTATGAGATGAGTGAATTTTACTCTCAGCATAATTTGAGTCTTTTATACAAACTAAGGTGGTACAAATCTTATCTAAAATTTTCTTTTCTGAATAGATGAAAAGGCTTAAATCTGACCCATTAGGGAGCCTGCATATCAGGGTGGGCACAGATGCAGCCATTTAAAATGGAAAAGGAATGTTTCTCTCCTGATCCCAGGGCTCTGTCTCTTGTTTAAGCCTCTGAAGATTAGACCACATTTTAGTTCCAACCATTACACCTTCTGTTTTTGGATAATGAGTCAGACAGAACACTGATACAGTTCTGTGATACTCTGCCAAGGTTTATTTGCTCTTGACCAGTGAGGAGCCTCACCTTGAATACATTTTAAAACATGAATCCTTTTATAACTAAATAATACCTTTTGTATTAACAGGAGATTTACTGCATTATAAATGTTTGCTCTGAAAAGTCAAGTGGAAGTCTAACTTTATTTTCAAAGCACTTTGGGAAGTGATTATTGTAGAGAGACCATGGATTAATGATTTTGTAGCATTATTGACTGTCTTACAAATTGAACATTTTGTGAATTGGCTTTTCAGAAAGCAAAGACTGCCTGAAATGACTTTCCAAAAACTCCATGACAGTTACAGTTCTTTTCTTGGTATATTCCTAATATTCATTTGGCAGCATAAAGTACACACTTCTACCTCCTTCCTTATCATTTCCTTACCCTGTACACCAAAAATGATATTTATTTTTGTGTCTTTCCATTCCAAAAACAACTATTATAACTTACTGCAAAAAATTTCAAGACACTTAATAATGGCATTAATTTTCAGAACATGTTTTGCCTAAAGAAATGCCAGTTGTGTTTGCCAGTAAGTGATCCCTGAACTAAAAGAATCAAGAACACTGATACTTATCTAAACACTCCATGTCTTTAAAATAGAGGTAAAAAGAAAGAAAGAATCAGAAAGGAAAGAAGGAAGGAAGGAAGGAAGGGAGGAAGGAAGGAAGGAAGGAAGGAAGGAAGAAGATATAAGAGAATAGTTGTTTATGTAATTTATCCTTTTACATTAAGAAAATTTTAATTTTCACTTTGGATTCAATCCTATTACCAAGGTATAATTGAAACACTTAAGAGAAACAGTACTACAAATTACTTCTAAGGGAAGAAATTGAGACAGAAAATACTATACAGCCTATAAGAAAAAGATATACATATCAACTATGGATATTTGCTACAAAATTATGCATCACCTATAGTTTTCTAGGTGCTGAGGTTTAGCTCAGTTGGTAGAATACTGCTCTGCACTCTCTGAGGACCTGAGTTCAATCCCCAGCACTGCAAAAACAGAAGTATGTGGCAGTCCATTTCCTAAGCAATCCCAAAACAATCAGCCATTGAAAATCCTATGAGGGTCTCTATGAGTCAGACCTGACTTGACAAACCTAACAACAACATAGTTTTCCAAGTAAATGCAAGCTAGCAAAATATAAACAGCCCTCTAAATTCATCTACTTCACTATAATGATCATTAACAGAAAGTCAGTATTCTGCAGTAGTTAAGTGTGAGAGCTCTGGAGGCAGGCTGTCTGGGATTAAACATTAGCTTCATTGTGTGCTAGATGTATAAACAGGAGCTGGATTAACTGAATAAATGTTACTCATTTTAGATCACTAGAGGGCTGTTGACAAACTGTGATTTCTTCATGAGTAGTTTGACCAAATTTCCTAGCAAATAAATAAAAAAAGACAGACTTACAGGTACATTGGTGCCTGGCAGTAAAACAAATAACAAACAAAAAACATGTATATTAATTAAAGGTTGGTATGAATCAACAAGAGTTTCTGCTTAAAGCAAAGATAAAAGGCAAAGGTACTTTGATGTAGAGAATATGAAAAACTGTTGCAACTCAGTAAGCCTCATAAATATTCCCGTTAGAGAAATAACTTCAACTTATACAAAATCTATACATGTATGCCAATATAATCTTTATTAATAATGGCCAAATGTTAGAAACCACCCAGATTTCCTGCAACAGTCAGAGAGATAAACTAGTCATGGTGTATATCCATACAATGGAATACTGCTTAGGCATTGAAAGGAATAAATAGTGATACTGATCAATATGAATGAATCTCAAATGCATTATACTAAATGAGAGAAAACAGTCTTGAAAAGTTTCATACTGTATGATTCCATTACATATATGAAATTCTGGGAAAGGAAAAACTTTGTACACAGAGAACAGGTCAGTGACTTTCAGAACATGTATGGAGTAGAAAAGGAGTTAACTACAAAGGAATAGCACAAGGCAAGATCAGGAGTTAGAGAACTATTCTTTCTCCTGACTGTGGTTGTTTGTACATCAATCCATGCATATATTAAAACTCATACAGCTGGAGACAAAAAATAAATTTTACTACATGTAAATTTAAAAGTTTACTAAATCATTTATGGAAGAAATGAAAATGGGAAAAATTGTTTACATTTTTCTTATAGTATATTTTAATGGGAAAAGTGTGTAAAAACTTATATCTACACTATGATTCGATCCTCAAAAAAATATATGCATGCATGTGAAGAAATCTGTAACTCTTCTAAAATTTAAATCTCTTAAAAATACAGATATTAAAAATGCTTTCCACTCAATTGTATGATTCTTCCTGCCAAAAAAATTCCTCTTTGTTAATATTGTTGTTGTTAGGTGCTGTTGAGTTGGGTCTGACTTCCATTGTCATAGGGTTTTGAATGGCTGATTGCTTTCAATGGCTGATTGTTGATTTCAGAATTGCTTTAGGAACAGACTGCCATGTCTTGCTCCCTCTTAGTTAATAGAAGAAAGAATAGCCAAAATACAGAGGTAGATGAAGACAGAAAGAAAGGATGAAGGTAAGTAATTACAAAGTACAAAAATGGCCTCCTTGAGGTATTTTTACCCACTTAAGAGTAGAGGTTTTCTCAAAACATCCTAAAGAGAACAACAATGAAGCTGTTCCTACACTCCCTTCCTCATATAAACACTTACTTTAGAAAAGAGCAAGAGGGTGAAGGAGAAGCAGGGGATGGGAAGGGGACAAATGTGCCCACTAACCACCACAACAAAATCCTGACTGTTTCTCAATTAATTAACATTGATTCCTTTTGCAGATTCTTATGGATTGCCTAGCATGTAACACAGAATAAATGTAAAATATCCGTTAGCTCATTAGTCTTACAAATCTATGGTATAATTACTTTTGTAAGAAGAAATATATTCAAAAAGTATGGTGCTTTCTCTAAGGAATGAATGATGGAACAGAATTGAATCTTTCCTTATATGTTTATATCTTTTTTTACCCAAAGTTAACACTTACTCTTAAAAAAAAAAACACACACACATAGAAGTTATTCAAAAGATACTTGTCAGGTTGAATTAAAGCAAAGTACTTTCTTAATATTACTTGGTGAGTAGGGCCCATGACTAGCCTTATAGATGTTAGAACTGAATCTGTTCCATTCTGCTTATTGTCTTTGCATTTGATTCTTATTAGCCTTAGTAGCTATGATGCGATATGGGTGCTGTAAAACTCAGAATAAAGGGACAGTGATATTAACATTGGAGGTTTTTCAGATTCCTTACAGAGGCAGGTAAAGGTTATGAGTAGTGGAAGAAACATTATAGATGAAGAACTTATGACAGCGATGTAGAAATTCTTAGATGTTAGCAATAGCAAGAGGTCATAAGATGGATATGATGCATTTAAAACAAGATGAGACCCAGTCTCAAGATCCAAAGTGGAGTTGGGAGTGCAGCACAGTGGTAGAGCACTTGCAAAGTATCCTACATTTTCCTGTTGTTGTTAAGTGTCATTGAGTTAAGACTCATAGTGACTCTATGTAAAATAGACCAAATAGTACACAACACTATGCCTTGCCCAGCATTATATCAGTGCATCTCTGCTATTCAGAGGGTTTTCAGTAGCTGATTGATTCAAGAGTGGGCTGCTGGGTCCTTCACCCAAACGTACAGAACCCGGTATTCCCAGGAAGTCTCCCATCCAAGTACTATCCAGGCCTGACCCTGCTTAGCGTCCAAGATCTGAGGCAATCTGATGCCGGAGTGGTACGGGTGTAAGTAGGCTCTCCTGAGAAAGTTACTATCAAATGCATTTTTATTGAGAATTATAAGAAAGACAAGAAAATTCTAAAAATTTTCTAATCTGTACTTTGAGAAGTAAAGGTCAAATTTTATATAAAATATTGACATGGCCAATGATCACATACCATATTTTCTTATGATATAAGTTCAATTTTTGATGAATAAACTATGTAATTTCAAGGTTTTTTGTTGCTTTTTAAAAATTCTTCTTGATCATCCATGTAAAAATAAAGACTGATAACAGAAAAGTTACAGACATGCAAAAGATTAAATGTGATTCTTCCATTATCCCAGTTGCATCTAGAAAGTGTCATTCAGAAGAAATTTTTTGCTCATTTACAATGAATAGATTTTTCCTATAAAAGGAAATAGAACAGATTAATTTCAAGAAGGAAATTATTTAAGTATTTACCTCATCTATAAAACAAGGATGAGGAAAATAATTACCTATGATATTTATGGAGGATTAAATGGGTTAATGTATGTAAAGCAAATAGGATAATATTTGCCGTGAAATATGTACTATATAAGTGATTGCACAATTATCATTACTTGTGAACAGTTTTTAGGGCTGGAGCCAGCTGAGAGGTCACTGAGAAAAGGACCCATAAGTGAGAGGTTAGCAATAAAGGCTGATATTGAATAGTTAATGAGAAGCAGACAGTAAGGCTGAAACTTGTATTCAGCTAATTTTTGACATATAAGCACACACAAGGGCTGGGATTTAGCTCAGTGGGTAGAGCGCTGAGCTGCAGTCTCTGAGGACCCGAGTTCAATTCCCAGAACCACAAAAATGGGAGAAGGGCCTGGCAATCCACTCCCAAGGCAATCCCGAAGCACTCAGCCATTGAAAACCCTATGAGGGTCGCTATGAGTCGGATACCGACTCGATGGCACCTAACAACAACAACAACAACAAGCACACACAAAACCTAAATGTAATGAAACCTAAGAGAATAATAGAGACCTAAAGCATTAGAAAATAAAAAAATAATGATCATATTTTTCCTAAATAGAGAACTATTTAAAGTCAACCTGAAGGCTTCTATAACACAATGAAACTATGTTTCCACTAATAAATATAGTTGGAAATATAATTCTCTACTAACTTTGACAAAATATCTATCTTTTAGGACAAAGAGTTTTCATTTTTATCATTTTATTTTCACTATTCATTACTAACATCATCTTAAAAATGAGAGGTTTCCCAGAAAGATTGTATTTAAGGTCTCAGTCATTCTAAAGGGCAATTTTCCGCTGGGCGCGGTGGCGC